>JAEUBB010000001.1:623868-756838 GCA_018257885.1 Parmelia sp. 050094 | reverse complement strand
AATAATTTTAAGTTTAAATAATTTAAATATATTTATTTAAAATATTAATCTATATAGTATATTTTAAAATACTTTATATATAGTTTATAAAACTATATTAACTTTTAATATCTATTATAATATATATTTCTTTAATAAGTTAATTAAGCGCGAAAGATATAAAGATCTTAAATTATTTTTATAATTAAATAAAAGTTTTTTTTAAATTAGTTTAAAATTATATAAGAGTATTCTTTTTATTTTAAAAAAATATATTTAACTACTAATAGAGAGCTACTTTTTAAAAATATATAAAAAGATTAATTTAAATTATATTTTTTTTTTAATTATTATATAATTCTCTACTTAATAATAAAAAGAGTAGACTTTTTAATAAATTATTTTATAATTACTAAAAATAATATCTTTTATATTATAAAATTTTTTAAGATTTAAATAAAAAAATTCTAAATTAATAATATAAAATTCTTCTTTAAATAATTTTTAAAAAATTAGTATAGAAAGTTTAAAAGATTTAAGAAATTTAAAAAGTTTAGTAAAATTAGAATAAAATAGTAAATTATTAAGTATAGCTTATATAGTTTAAAGTATAGTACTCTATACTATATTTAAATTAACTTCTTAAAAAGAAAAAGATAAATATAATTATTATAAATTTAATTAAAAGTTTAAAAGTTTATTTTAATTAAAATTAAAAGATTAAATATAAATTCTATTATTTTTAAAATTAATAAATTCTTAATTAAAAAATTTTTATAAGATTTTATTATTATTTTTTATTATCTTTTTAGCGAAAGTAGCTTTTTTAAATAAAAAAAGAATCTTATTAATAATTTTTATAGTAATATAGAGATTCTATTATAATATCTTTTTAAAAGTCTTAAAAATATTTAATAAAAAAAAAAGAGAAAAATTTAATAAAAAAAATAATAAAGTAAAAAATATAGTTCTCTTATTTTTATTTAATAATTTAAATATATAAGAGTCTTTAATATTAGAAGAAGTCTTCTTTAAGTAAAATATTAATAATATTATTTTATTTTTTTTAGAAATATTAATTTAAGAAGTTTCTTTTATAGTCTTAATAATAAGATTTATAAATAAGAATCTTCTATTTTTTTTAATTTAATATTTAAATAAGATTACTTCTATCTTCTAAAGAGTAAAGTAATTAATATTAATAAAGTATTAAATTTTATAAATAAATAGTATAATAGCTTCTACTATTATACTCTTAATTCTAATTCTATAATTTTATAAAAGAGAGTAAATAAGCGAGCTTTTTTATTAATCTATTTTAGATTCTATAATAAAAATCTTATTATATAAATAATTATATTTAATATAAGAATCTATTTCTTATAATATATTTTTTAGAGTCTTATATATCTTAATTATATATTTAATAACTTATTAATAAGACTTATTAAGAACTTAATTATAAAGTTATAAGTTTTTAAAATAAAGAGTAAAAAATTAAAAAGTAAGAGAGATAATAATTTTTAAAAGTATAGATTAACTTATTATAGAACTTACTTTAATTATAAAGATAAATTAAAAATTATAAAAAAATAATTTTAATAATAAAAAAGTAGATAAAAATAAGTATTTAAAAAAAAAAACTTTATTTAAAGCTATAAAGTTTTTTCTTTAAAGGTATCTTTCTCTTACTACTAAGTTTAGATAGTAATACTAAATTAGAAATAATTTAGCGGAAATTTACTACTTTTAAAGAAAAGTTAAGTAAGTTACTTCTTTTTTAAAGATAGTTAGATAAGTTATTCTTTTTAAAGAAAGTTAAATAAGTTATTCTTTTTAAAATTAAGATAATAAAGTCTAAGTATTAAAAAGGTTAGAAATATAGCTCTAAATATAAACTTAAGCGTTAAAAATTATAAAGTAGAAAGAATTAAGACCGTATATATATTTTCTAAAAATTTCTTAAAAATCTAAAATTTAAAAGTAGAATATAGAAATAATACTATTCTTTAAATATAATTTTAAAAATTATATAGTATTATAAATTTTAAGAAAGATTTTTAAAGTAGTAGATATATAGATAGTAGAAAGAAGACTTCTAGTTATAAAAGCTAATACTAGATAGCTAGTTAATAAGTTAGATAGTATAAAAAATAGATAGATAGTAAGCTAGTAATACTAAAAGCTAATACTTATTAAGAAAAAATAAGCTAGTAGAAGATTCTAATATCGAAAAAAGTATTATTACTAAATATTAAGAATAGAAAAAGTAATTAAGTTAAAGTATTATAGAAATTCCTTATATAGGAAAAAGTATTAAATATTCTTTAAGCTAGTTATTAAAAGAAAAGAAATAGGAAATAAGCTAAGTAATAGAAAAAGCTATTTCCGACTATAACTATAATAAATACTATAAGAGCGTTATAAAAATCTATTATTATAAGATCGAAAAGGATTTCTATTATTATAATTATTTAGCTAATAAGAAAGCTATTACTGCGTCGATCTAGAAGACGCGTTTACGTTTCCGTTAATAATCTGTAGAGACGGATAATTTCTAGGATCTAAAGATTTTAGAGACTATTATATTTATATCTATATCTATAGATTAATATTATTATTATTCTAATAGTTACTACTATAAGTAGAAAAGAAAGATCTATAAGAATTTAAGCTTTTAAAGTAAGACCTTAAGAGCTTATCGTAGTTATCGAATCCTTTACTATAAGAAAAATTTCCGCTATACGGACGTTAAGAAGAGTTAAAATTTTAATAAAAAGAATTACTACTATATTAATCTTAAGATTTATTAACTTAGCGATTATTCTAGCGATTTAATTAAGAAGTATATAATACTCTATAGATATTAAACTAGATATCCTTCTAATAATATAATTCTTTTAGAAGACTTTTTACTATTAAGATTATAGTAGATTAAGAAAGATTACGCCTTAATTTACTATTAATATATTTATAAGTTAGTAAGACTTAAGTACTATTAGTAATAATAATATTAGCGTTCTTTTTATTAAGAACGATACTAGCTATATAGTTCGTAGAGTTCTTCTTATTATAAGTATTATAAATTATATAGCGAACTGCTTTTAATAAAGTTAAAGATTTTTTAAAAAAGTCTTAAAATCTTTCTTCTAAAGTATTATATTATTCTTTAATATTATTTAAATTATTTCTTAGGTCTACTTAACTAATATAAGTAAGCTTATTTATATATTAATTATTAATAGCTTCTAGTAGATATAATTTAATATTTTAATAGAGTAAAGCCGAATCTATAAATATTATCTTAATATAAAGTTTATTAGTAAAACTAAAGACGTTATAATAGATATTATAGATCTTCTTAACTTCTATCGAGATAGCTTAAGAATCCGGATTAAAGTATCTTATATCTTATAAATAAAACTGCGAAGGTCGTATTTCTACTAGATAAGCTTACTCTTATAGAGTAGTTTAATTAGCTATAGTTATAGCCTAGACTATAATAGTAGCTATCTCGTTTCGCTAAGCTTCTAAGAAATTACTCACTATATTAAGAGATAAGAGCGGTTTTAGCGTAGACGAATTAGATATCTTTCTTCTAATATCTTTAGTAATAGCGAAAGTTATTCTAATAGTAGCTATAATAAGATTTTCGAAGCTAATACTAAGGTTTAATAATAAGTCTTTAGATATTACTTCTATAGATAGCGGATCTAACTATAGAGTACTTAAAGCGTCTCTAGTAGAAGACGAATTCTAAAGCTTTTAAAGTTTCTAAATATCTATATTAAGGGCCTTTAGAGTAGTACGTAGTAAAGGTTTATTATAAGTTTAATCTAATAGCTAGCTAGATTCTACTAATTAAGATCTTTCTTATACTCGATTATCTCTTAACGACGAGATATCTTATAAAATAGACGGAGGCCGGAAATTATTCTTAATAATTTAAGTAATTAATTATTAGATCTCGTTAGAAATAAGCTTAGTAAAGAAATAACTACTTTATAGAAATTTGTCTAGCTAGAAAGTTAAAATAACTATTTTTTTAGAAAGTAGATTTAAAGAAGAACTTAACGAAGTAGAAGTCGAACTTAATAAAGCTACTTTAGCGGCTACTAAGTTATAAAAAATAAAAGAAATAACTAGCTATAAATACGATAATAAGAAAAGAACCAGATTAGAGAAAGAATAAGAATAGAAATTAAAAAGATTTAAGATTTTTCTAAGCGGCCTTAGCAAGTAATAACTTCTCGAGAAACTTTACTCGATAAGTAATAAAGATCGCTAATCCTCGATAAACTTATTAAAGTTTAAAAGAACTTCTAGCTACTAAAGAACGACCAGATTAATAGCTATTAATAGAATAGAATAGCTATAGAAGCTTAAAGTCTTTTAGAAAATATTAGTAAAAGCTTAAGAAATCGTAGTAGCGAAAGCGAAAGAATTATCTAAAGAAAAGATAGAGAAGACTTAAAGATTATAAAAGCTAAAGGAATAAATCTTAGTACTATTAAGAAATAGCTAATACTAATAATCGTAATAAACGTTAACTAGTACTAATAAAAGTCGGCTAGTACTAATAATAATTAATAGTACTAGTTAGATAGTAATAATAGATATTACTATTATTTTACTATAATTATAGTATAAGTATAAAAAGATAATAAATTATTCTATAAAAATATTAGTCTAAGTACTTCTCGAGCGTTTCCCGGAAGCTTCTAGCCGGAAATAGCTATAGTTTATATAGAAAGAACAACCGAAATAGTTATAATAAATAGTAACGCTATTAAGATTAAAGATATATTTAAGATTTAAATATTTTATATCTTAATCTTTAATTTAATCTATATTAATATAGCTCTATAATAGAATAAGATTAACTTATAAGTTTATTTATTTATTTTAGCTACTATATATAATAGTAATCGTATTAAAAGTAGCTCTATCTAGAAGTTATCGAGACTCGAATTTTTAGACTACTTTAATATAAGAAAGTATCGAGGATAGAGAGCTAATAGCGTAAAGAGAAAACTATTACTATAACTCTATTAGACGTTATCTAAAAATCGATTATATAAAGTACTAAAAATTCTTCTCTAGTTCTCTAAATATAAGACTATAATATTCTTATCGTAATTATAATATTAGATTTAGTCGCTATTATAATAATAGATATTTAGACTCTTAAGAGATTAATTCTTATAAATAGAGAAATACTACTTAAATTATTAATAAATTTAGTTATTACTATATATCTTCTACGCTAGCTATTTAGTATTATTAATAGTTAGTATTATAATACTTTTTTAAATAATATTTTAGACTTTAAAGATTTTAATAACTTTAAGATCTTCTTTTAATATTTTTATAAGATACTTAGATTTCTTATATATCTTTATTTTTTTTAAAGGCTTTTCTTATAATTTCTTAAATATCTTTACTAAATATTTAAAACTTTAGTATTATTTAAAGATATAGATAATTTAATTTATATAAATCTACTTTTTAATTATATAATAATAGATATTATTTATAATTTCGGGCTATTATAATTTCTTTAGCTTATTAAATTAATAGATTAGATAGTACTTTTATAATATTTAGATAGTAGTTTAAAATAATATTTATTAGTAATATTATACTATTTTCTTAAATATTTATTAAGAGCTTATTATTATAAAAGTAATTATCTTTATTATAGTTTATATAATAAGTATCTCGATATTACTTAAGATACTCTATATTAATTTAAATTTCTTTTAAACTACTAATATAATAATATAATCTATTTAGATATATTAATAGATAAAGTATATTATCTAATATATTAAATAATATTATATTTTTAGAGATAAAAATATTAAATCTCTACTTATTTTTACTTTCTAATATAGAAATCTTTATAATAAGTTATCTATTTAGAGATTCTTAAAATTATTTTTTATAATTATTTAAAATTTATCTTTTAAGATTAACTCTTTATATCTTTTTTAGTATATTAAAATCGATATCTCTATTCTCTAATTAAAGTTAGCGCTTTTAAGTTAGTACTTAAAAAGCGCTTTATAGATAGTATTCTAATTAACTTTATTAAAAAATATAAAAACTTTTTTTAATTAATCTATCTTATTAATTAAGATATTAAAGTTATTTTTTAACTTTTATTTTACTTATTATTAAATTTATCTCTTAGTTTATAGCTACTAGCTTTAGCTAGAAAAAAGATATCTCTAAATTAATTTATTAATTAATATTATTAGTTATTCTCTATATTAAGGATTCTAAATATAAATATAGATAGTCTTTTTTATAATAAAATTCTATATATATTTAAATACTTTTATATCTTCTATTTATAAGTACTACTATATATTTAATTTAAACTTTTTAATATCTTTTAAGTTAGTTATCTTATTATTATTTTCTATATTTAAATAATACTATATATTAGTTATTAATAGCTTTATAATTAACTTAGAAAACTATATTATTATTATATTATTCTTATTCTTAATTCTTTTTTATAAGAATTATAAATAGTATATTAACTTTAATAGATAATCTAACTAGTATATAAAGATCTATATTTATAGATTAAATATAATTTTAAAGAGATAGTCTATTCGCTCTTTAAAGTTTTTTTTATAGATTATTAAAATATCTTTAGCGAGAAGCGTAAATAGAGTATCTAGGTATTTTATTAATTATATAATTTAAGATATAATATTAGTCTTAATTACGCTATCTAAATTTAGGCTCTTTATTCTATCTTAATTTTAAAAGAAATAGATATATAAATCTCGTATTATATCTTTTATTTTATTATTTTAAATTAAATAATAGTACTTTATTTCTAGCTCTAATTTAATACTAGTAGATACTTTAAAAAATTATAAGATATATCTTAAGAGTATTATTATATATACGTTTATAATTAGAACTCTACTTTTAATAGATAGATAAAATTTTATTTATATATTTATTATAGCTTATATCTTAGTTAGAATTAACTTTTAAAACTTTTTTAGTAATTTATTAATTTTAATCTTAATTAAGATATTTAAGTATTTATAGATCTTATCTTTAAAGATATTTTTTATTTTAAGAATTATAATAGCTAGTAGATTTTTTATTTTTATTAAAAATAACTTTACTTAATTTACTCTAGCTTTAATAACGCAATAATAAAGTTTTAATATTAATATAATTATATTAGCTTTATTCTAGTTTCGAATTATTACTATTATATTATTAGTATATATTAGTAACTTAATTATTAGAGTTCTAATTATTACTTCTTTAATAAAGAGACTAAATAATAGCTTTTAAACTAAATCTTTAATAATAAGTATAAAGAGAATATAGCTAAAAGAATCTCTTTATCTTATTTTATAAAGTATAAGAATTCTCTCTTTAATAAACTTATTAATATATAATTAAATAGAGACGTTTTTATATAGTATTTATATTTAGATAATAAAGTCTTTAAAAATATTAATCTATTTAAGTATCTTTTTTAAAAATTTATAATTAACTCTATTATAAGCTTTCTTTTAATTTAAAAAAAATAATATTATATCTTTTTTCTTTTTAGCTTTTTTTATATTTAGTCTATATTAAGTAATTAAATACTATATCGCCTTAATATTATTATTAATAAGGCGGTTTAATAAAAAGCTCGTCTATTATAAAATAATTATCTTATTTAGTACTTTTATTAGACGCTACCTTACCGGGGCTAGGCTAAACGGGTATACTAAGTAACTTTAAATTAGTATTATATAGATAGGCCTTTTTATATAATAGGCTGAATAGTATAATAGCGACTACGCGCCGTATTCTCTAGAATATAAAGTATCTCGTAATAGATAGTATTAAACAGTTAGCTAAAATAGTACGTATTATATCATTAACTGAAAATCTATTATAACAGATTATTTATAGATCGTTAATAGACTTTCAATAGCCTATTAATAGCCTATTAATAGAATCTTAATAGATACTCGAAAGAAAGACACTCAGATAGAGTTTTAATTAGTAATAAATCAGTTAGTAATTAATACCCCATTCCTAAGCTAGTATAAAGTACGCTAAAATAAAAAACTTTTTTTTTATAAGTCTTAGACCTATAGAGTAGATATATAAGAGTCTCTCTAGATAAACTTTTCGAAAAAAATCGAAATAAACTAAAATAAAATACGTGGCGTTAATATATTACGAATTATAATCTAAGCGAATATTACACGCTAGCAGAAATATTATTATTTATTTTCGGAATAGTCTATTAATAGATTATTAATAGGCTATTATAAGGAATTATAAGTTAATAAGAACTTAATATCAATGTTAAGTAACTTAACATTAATAGTAAGTTAATGGATTGGTTGATTCCAATGTTAAGTCACGTAATACTCACGTAATATACCTAAATCGCGTTCTTCCTCTAAGGTATATTAGAATATTTATAAAGATCTTATAATTTATATTTATAATAAATAAAGATCTATAGTTCTTAATATTTATCTTTAAGTCTTTATTTCTAAAGAGTATTATAAGTAGATTATTTATTTATCTTTTAGAAAGCTTTTTAAATTTTTAAATATAATTAAAAAAACTTATTAGTCTTTTAATTATTAAAGATAAGAGTATTTCTTTATTCTTTAATTTCTTTTTTAAGCGAGATACTAATATTTTATAGAATTTAAAAAGAATCTTATTATTTTTAAATAACTTTTTTAAAATTACTCGTTAAATAGCGAGTTCTATCTTATTAATTAATATTAATATTAATAGCTTTAAGATTACTCTTTAAAATATTTTATTTATTATACTTTTAAGAATCTTTTAGTATACTTTATTATTAAATATCTTTATTATATATAGTTCTATATAGTATATTTTAGCTATCTTAATAATATTTACTAATTTTAATTATAGTTATTTTTATTAATTAGTTAATATTTTAAATTTTATATTATTAAAGATTTTAATTCTACTAAAAAATTACTTATTAAGCTTTTTATTAAGTATAAGATATTTAGCTATTATATTATAGATATAATTATAATTATATATCTTTACTAAATACTCTTTTTAAGTATTTATTATTAATAGCCTTTTTTTTAGCTTTTAGTTTTATTTTTATTTTAGTTATCTTTTTTTTTCTAATATTTTTTATCTCTTTCTTAGTATTAACTTTAGTTTATAATTAACTTTATAATTTATTAATACTAGATTCTTTATCGTACTTAAGATAAAGACTTTATAAAGATATTATTCTTTTAATAAGTTAATTTAAAGTAAAGCTTTTAGCGCTATTTATATTACTTTTTATACTCTAAATCTTTTAAGTAAAAGAGAATTTAGATATTATTAACTTAAGTCTTTATTTATTATTCTCTTAAAGTATAATATTATTATAATAGTTTTATAATTAATTATTAGATTACTTATCTTAATACTTTATCTATTTAAAGCGTTTATTTAGTCTTCTTAAATATAGATTCTATTAATTTAAGTTATTATATATTTAGAATTTCTAATAAAGAGAGTAAATAATCTATTATTAAGATATTTAAATTATTATTTATTTAATATCTTATTATTTTTTCTTAGATTTTTAAAAAGCTATTTAAATTTAATTATTTAATTAAATATAGCTTCTTTCTTTTAAATAACTTAATTAATTATATTTAAGATTAGATTTTAATCGTTTCTAATAATATTATATAGAGTATATAATAGAAATACTTAGAGTTTTTTATTTATTTATTAAAGCTATAATAATTTTTTCTTACTCTTCGCAGAAGTATAGATACTTATTATTATAATTAACTAATTATAGTATACTATTTTATAGACTAATATATATTTATTTTTATTATAAAAGATCTTATAACTCTATTTATTATTCGCGTATTAGATTATAGTCTTATTATTAATAATAATTATTATATTACGCTCTATACCGTTCCGGTCTAGGTCGTTAACGTAGTAAGTAATAATTAAAATTAATAAAAAAGCCTTTTAAAGATAAATCTATATCTCTCTAATTATTTTAAACTTCTAAATTAATAAAATATTTATATTAAAACGCTATAATATATTATATATATATTTAAATTTATTAAGTTTAAGTATTAAATAAATATTAAGTAATACTATATTAATTTTATTAATAAAGTTTTTAGATATTATCTTAAATACTAGCTCGAGTTTAGAAAATTATATAAATATATAAACTTTTAAAGTATATAATTATAAAAAAATAAAAAACTTTTTATATTTATATATTATATAATTAATCTCTTAATAATAAATTATAATAAAGATATTTTTTAAATAGCTTTATTATCTTAATCTACTTATACTATTAGATTAAGTAATTAGTATAATAAAAGTTATACTACTTATTTTAATTTACTATTATAAAATATAATTAAAAGAGCTTTAAGAAATCTGCGTATACTTTTTTTATAAATATTATAAATTAATATATTTTTAAACTTCTTTTAAAAATTATTAGTAATTTAGATAATTTTATAAATTTATATTTTTAATAGCTTAATTAGAATTTATAATTTTTAAATTACTTAATTTTTATAATTTATTATATTATCTTTAGATATATATTATCTTAGATAATAGACTTAACTTTATAAATAATAAAAATATAGAGTCTTATAGTATAGTATATACTTATAATTATTAAATTTAATTTAAAAATTAGAAAAGTCTTATTTACTATATTTTTTATAATTTCTTTTAAGTTATAATATACTATTTAACTCTTTTTATTATAGAGGTAAATATTATTAAAGATTCTCTTAATAAAAGTATTATTAATAGTATTAATTAATATATTAATAATCTTTTTTTTAATTAAAGACTTACTTCTTATAATTATTAATATAAGTAAATATAATTATAACTTATTTAAATATTTTAAATTATTTATAAGCTTCGATCTACTCTTTCTTTTTTATTTTTAAATAAAAATAGATTTTAATATCTTTTTTTTAACTTTCTTTTTTAATATCTCTTATAGTTTTATAGTAGTAAAAGAAAGAATTAAATATAAATATAAAATAAGTTCTATATTATCTAAAATTAATAATAACCGCGAGACTAATAATAATCTAAACGCGATATTAAAGAAAGAATTATAGATAAACTTTTATAATACTTTTTAAATATTTAATTTAAAGATAGAATTAATTTTTATTCTTTTTATATATTTCTTTTATAGAAAAGATAATATATTATTTTTTCTTCTTTTTCTTTCTTTTCTTTTCTTTAACGTTATAGATATAGATAAGAAAGATATTTTTTTAAAAATTAATAGATTTTTTAAATAGTCTTCTAATTAGTATAGTTCTTTATAGTATTAATATAACTAGAAAGATATATCTTCTCTTACTTATAATATCGCTATTTTTTTCTTTTTTATAGTCTTTTTTATAGCTTATCTTTTTTTTTTTTTAAATTTTAGCTCTTTTCTTTTCCTCTATATTAAAAGTATTAGTAGTCTAATTTTTAAGTTTAAATATCTTAAAAAGTATATATTATTATCTTTTTATAAATTATATTAAGTCTTTAAACTTAGTTCTTAATATAGAGTTAATATCTAATACTTTTAAGTTAGATAGCTTATTAATTAATATATCTATATTTAATATATTATTCTTATTCTTATTTTCTTTATTATATTAACTCTTAAATAATTATCTATTAATTATTTTTAATTAAGAGCGTAACTCTTTATATACTACTTTAACTTTAGACTTAAATATAATTATTATAAGAGATTAGATTAATAATATTTTTAATCTTTATATATCTTTTTTATAAAGTATAAAAAGTTTTTATAGAGTTATTCTTTTTTATTAAGATTTTTTATTTTTAAGATTCTTTAACTATACTATATTTAAACTAAATCTTTAATAAAACGCGCTTTCTCTTATAATAAATATATACCTTTATTATAATAATTTCTAGCGTAATTTAGATATAATAGAGTTATATACTAAACGCGTTTATTTAAGATCTTAAAGTAATAGTAATAATAATAAAAAGAATAATAATTTTATTAAAGAAGATAGTAATAACTATATTAAATTTATAATATAGTTAAAGTCTTTATTTAATATTATAGTCTTTAGTTTTATTAATAGCTCTCTTCTTAGTACTTTAGACTTTATATATTTATTAGAGAAATACTATAGCTTTAAAAAGAGAAGTTAATAATTACTTAATCTCTAAAGATACTATATTAAGATATTATATATAGTCTCGAGTACGCTAATAGCTAGACGTTATCGCTAGCGCCCTTAGAAGACCTCTCGCTATTATTAGCTCTAGACTTCTTAGAGTCTATAATAGAATAAGATTACTCTTATATATAAGTTTAAAATATAATATTTTATATAGATATTAAAGAATTCGCTTAATAATCTTTTAATAAGTATTATTTAAGTTAAAAGTATAATAAGAGATTATTAAAACGACGTAAATAATATTTAATTAAGTATTAAGTATAGCGTATATAAGAGAGTTAATAATAGATTAATACTTAATTTAAGATTTATCTATAATCTTAAAGCTATTTAAAGCGATCTTAAGATATTCGATCTTTATTAAAATATTAATAGCCTTTATATAATTACTCTATATATTATAGTTCTTAAAAATCTTTTTAAGATAACCTTTTTAATTTAAAGTTATAGTACGATTTAGATAGTTATATATAACTTTTATATTTAAATAATAGATATAGAGATCTAAGTTAATTATTTAAAATCTTTTATTAAGAGTCTTTTTAAATTAATTAATATTAAAGTAACTAGACTCTATAATAAGAATATTATTAATATAAAGAATAATAATTATTCTATAATTATTATAAATAAATATATTAAAGTCTTTAATAAGTAATCTATATTCTAGAATAATTAAAAATAATAAGATAATATTATATTAAATTTAAAAGAATTATTTTAAATTATAAAGTACTTTATTAAAATAATAAACTTAACTAAATTTATTATTATATTCTTTAAATTATACTATATAAATAAACTTTTATTAAGAAACTTTATAAATTAATATATATAAAAGAATAAACGCTAAGGCTACTAAAAAACCTTAATTTTATATATATAGCTAATAATAACCTCTATATTATTACGCTTTTAGATAAGGCGTACTTACTTAGCTCGCTAGGCCTTTCGAGTCCTCTTATTAATATTTTTTATATAACGTTCTTATACCTCTAATAACTTTTATCTCTTAGTATATAATTTACTAAAACTTTTATAAATTATAGATCTTATTATACGCTTTTTAATAATTTAAAAATTTTTATATTTAGCCTAATATTAATAGATTATAATTAAGTTAAAAGTTAGAGTTCGCTTAGTCGGCCGCTTATTTAGAATCTTAGTATAAATAAATAATTATCGCGTATTTAATTCTAATTCTTTATTAATTTAATACTTAGTTAAGTATCTAATAATCTACTTAGTAATTAAGAAGAAGGCTATAGAAAAGAAAGATAATTATATTAATAAAAATATAGCTATTTATAATAAGAATATAATCTTACTCTCTATCCTCTTATAGTAAATTAACGCGTTAGCTAGATACTTAGTAATAATAATATATATCTATAATAATAATATATATCTACGCTAATTATATAAGAGAAGGAGAATATAATAGAGAAGAAAGATAGCTATACTAGTAATAGTATAGCTATCTATAATAAGAACGCGATTTTACTCTCTATTCTCTTAGTAAATTTAATACTTAGTTAGAAACTTAATAATCTACTTAGAAGATCTAAACTAATACGATATTATAGAGAAATCGATTAAAAATTAGATTATTATTAATAAAAACGCAATCTCGCTCTCTAGTATCTTATTTTAAGAGGAGGTCTATAAGTTATAATCTATTAGAAGTACTTATTAAAGCACTTAATAGAGTACTTATTAAGGGTACTTATTAGAAGCACTTATTAGAAGCTAATAAGTACTTATTAAAACACTTAATAGAGTACTTAATAGAGTACTTAATAGAGTACTTATTAGGAGCTAATAAGTACTTATTAAAGTATTTAATAGAGTACTTATTAAAGTAGAGAAAGATTACTACTTATATTTAAATTTAGCTCTATTTAATTAATTCTTTCTAGATACTTATAAAGTATTTAATATATATATATTTCTTTAATTGCGGTAGAAGAGTAAATACTACTTATACTTAAATTTAGTTCTATTTAGTAGGATCTTCTCGATAGCTAGTAGTTTAAATTAACTTCTATAAATTTAATTTATAGGCCTATACTTATAAGTTTATAATATAAGTAGTATATAAGAATTATTAAACTATCTAGCTAGAGAAGATCTAGATATATATCGAATATACTAAGAAGGCTAGTCTTAGCTCTATATATAGAAATATCCGTAACAGATATCTATAAAAAAGAAAAAAGACTATACTTCTATAGCTAATAAATAGTATATAAATAAGTATAAGATATAGAGCTAATCTTATATATATATCTCTTAAATTATCTTATTCTAATATTAAATTAAGTATTAAATCTTTTAATTCGATCTTTAACTAGTAAGTAGCTATAGTAATTTAACTATAATTATTATAGTAAATTCTTCTCTTATATACTTAATTTAGTAATATACTATAGCAATATAATACCGGAGATAAAAGTCTAGAATATAGTAATATACTCCGTTAGATAGCTATCTTATATAATAATTTAATATAGAATTATAGAGAGTATTTGCCGTGGAATTCTAGAAAGCGTATTTAGGATCTTAATAATAATAATCTGGATATTGCTTAACTTCTTCGTAATTATCTTCTTATTTATCTAGTCTAGAATCCTTCTCTTATACTGCTTATAAGTTTTCTCGTTTCGCTTCTTCTTCTTTTACTGAGTATCTAGCTGTGTAACTGACTAGCTAGCTGACTAAGTTTAACGTATAAACGAATACTTCGGTAATTAAGTAGCGTAATCCGTAAGAGGGTTATTATTATATAATTACTTAAAGAATTCGATATAATAATCCGGGTATAAAACTAGGTCTTAAAGAGGTTCGAAGTCGTTATAAATCTGATAAAAACCGGTATAAGCTATAGCTATAGAACATAGATACGTACTTAACTATAACGTAAATAAGGCGAGTCTCTCGGCGTATAAGATTATAGTATATCGACTAGTCTAGTAAAAGGATCGATTTAAACTGGTTCTCTCCGTTAATAGCTAGCTATACCGTTAAGAATCTAAGTTAAATAGTACTCGATAACTGCGAGTATATATAAGGTCCGGCTTAGAAGTCTAGGTTATTAGATATTTAGCCTAGATCTTACGTAAACGAGTAGTATCGACGTAGCTAATATAGTGACGTCGTTCTAATAATCTGGAATAAGATCTTTAGGTATTACTATTATTTATTAAGGAACTTTATAAATAGGTTTATAATATAAGTAGTATATAAGAATTATTAAACTATCTAGCTAGAGAAGACCTAGATATATATCGAATATACTAAGAAGACTAGCCCTAGCTCTATATATAGAAATATTCGTAATAACTTCTTTATATTATTATAAAGAAATATAGTTTTAATATCTATTTATTTAAAGTTTAAATTAAAGATAATAATAATTATAAAGATAGCTTTATAGCTTATAAACTTAATAATAAAAATAAAAGTCTCTTTAGAATTAATTTCTTTATATTATATAAATTCTTAAATTATTTAACGAGTTTTATAACGAGTAACTTTATTAAGAGAGTCTCTTTTAAGCTTAAAGATTTACTTCTTCTCGAGAGCTCTTTAACTAATAAGTAATTTTTTAATAGCTTAAGTATTATTATTAATAAAGAATTAATATTTATTATTTATTATATTCTTTTAAGACTTTTAATTAATATTCGCTAAAATCTTTATATAAGTATAAGACTTATAAAGTTTAAAGCTACTTACGTAACTAAGTAATACTATAAAGTCTAATAATAATAAAATAGCGAGAAGCGCTATTAAGAGAGATTATAATATTTAATTAAAAATATTTATAATATATAATTTAGAGATCTAAATTAATTATTAAAGTTAAGACTTCTAGAGCTCGAATTTAATATTAATAATATATATTAAAAGAAGAAATTTTTTAAGAAATCTATTTAATAGTATCTATTTAATACTATTATTCTTTAAGATAATTCTATTATTATATAGAATAGACTTAATTCTAACTATAATCTTTATTTCTATTCGCGGTATAGAGAAGTATATAACTATAGCTTAATTATCTAAAGTTTAAACCTTAGAATAATAATTAATCTATTTAATATTTAAAAAATATAGTATATTATTATTATTTATAAATATATAATAGAAATTATTATTATAGTCTATAAATTAATTCTATTTATAGTAACTCTTAAACTTCTTTTAATTTAATTTAAAGAGTCTTTAATTTTTATATAGATTCTTTTAATTAATATACTTTATATAGAATAAATTAAATATTACTTTAAGTTTATTTTTAAATAGAGTCTTATCTATATTAGCTACTAAGTAGCGATTATATAAATAGTTAGCTATAAATATAAGCTTTAAAATTATCGAGTTAAGAAGTCTATTATTAAGAAGTAAAGTATAAGTTTTAATAATAAGTATTTAATCTAGATACTCTATAACGCTATTTATTTAAAGATTTCTAAAAATTATAAACTTCTAATTAATACTCTTATTATAATAAAAGTTATAAAACTCTTTAGTCTTAATTATAAAGTTATTATTATTTTAAAGGTATTTAATAATAAATTCTTTATATTCTATTATTTACTTTAGAGACTTAAAGACTACGAAGGTACTATTTTTTAAAAAGTTAAAATAAATATAAAATTTTTTATATATATCTTTTATAAAAGTAAATAGATATTAATAGTTAGAATAAATATTAGTATCTTTAATAGAGTTAAATATATTAAAATAAAAGAACTTATTAATATATTTTCTAGATAATAAGTAGTCTTTATAAAATAAAAAGTAAAGATTAATTATTATATATATAATATAAATATCTTTAAGTATAAATATCTTTAATAAATCTATTTTAATAGATATCTCTTTTAAATAAATAAGATTTTATTTATCTAAGTACTCTATATAGATATATTAAAGATTAATTACTTTAGAGTTTAAAATAGCTAGAACTAAGATTTACTAATATAAGTAATTAAAAATAAATAAATTTCTATACTTAATTATAATAACTTTATTTAGATTAATTTATATTCTTTTAAGTATAAATTCTATAGAGTAGCTATCTTTATAAAGAGTATTTATAAAGATTAAGTTAAAATTACTTTTAAATATATATAAAATATTTTTTAAAGTAAGATAAATTATAGTATTATAATCTTTAATATATTTAATTTTAATAATTTCTAAATTAATTATAAGAAGTATATCTTTATATTCTTAAATAAATTATAATTTAGATAATAATTAATATTTAATAAATTTATCTTAATTATAAACTATATACTTTAAGACTTCTAAGTTTAAATAATAAAGACTTAAGATATTAAAGTTAATCTTAATAAGATTATTATAAATCTTATCTAAATTAAATAAATTATTAGACTTAGCGTCTTTTAAGACTTCTAAATTTAAATATAGATTTAAAAAGTTAAAGTTTATCTTAAGTTTTTTATTATTATTATATTAGCGCTTACTACTATCGTCTCTACTATTTAAGATACGAGATATAGACTTATTATTATTTAATTAAAAATTATCTCTATATTTATTAATATTATAAAAATATTCTTAATATTTTTAATAGTACTTAACTATATAAATAATATTAATAATATATCTTAACTTAATATTTAATTATATAGAAATTTATTTTAAAACTTCTATAAATCTTAAAATATAAACTATAAGACTATATAATTTAATAGTAATAGTATTATAGTATATATTCTAAAAATATTATATTATATAGCTTAAAGTATATTTAGCGAAGTTATCTTTCTTAAAGAGATAATAAATTTATATATACTCTTTAATATAAATATTATATAAGAATTCTAAATTAGAATAAAATTATTATATTAATATATTCTTATTAAATTAAAGCTTAGTAGAAAAGTTTTAAAGCTTAGTAAATATTTTATAGAACTTATAAATATAAATATTAAAACTATTATTATATTAATTTAATATAAGATTATTAAGAAGATTAAAGATATTTATAAGATAATTAAAATCTTTAAGCTTATATAACTCTTTAAGCTTTATATAAGTATTAAAAATATTAATAATATTCTTAATCTTAATATAATTATTACTAGTAATTCTATTATATAGAGTTAAATAGATAAGCTTATAATCTATATTAAAGATAATATCTTTCTTATTATTCTTATTATTACTTTTAATAGAATTAAATAGAAGAGATTAAAATTTATTATCTTTATAAATTTACTTTTAAAGAGTAAAGATTTTAGAAATTTTATAAATACTATATTTTTAAATTATCTACTTCTTAGAGTTAATAAGTAATAGAGTATCTTTAAGTATAGTAAAAAGTTTAGAGATATTAACTATCTTAACTTTTAATATAGTTATTATTAATATAATTATTATAGCTTTTTATATCTAATTTAATAAAATTAAAGATTAAATCTAGACTACTTAAGATAATAATTAATTAATATAGACTTATTTAAATAAACTAATTTAAAAGATAGTATTCTTAAAATAAAGATATAAGTTCTATTTTTATAAACTTTATTATAAAATTTCTAAGTCTAGAATAAGTTATAAAATAAGTAAATTAACTAATAAATTTAGTTATTTAAGTACTTATAATAATTTAAATATAGAGTCTTAATAGTAGTAATAATTATAATAATAATATTTTATTTATTAAGATATTATTATCTAAAGATAATAATAATAATATTAATTTAAAGTAGATTTAACTATTATAATCTAATTATTTTAAAGAGTTTTAGAATTTTTTTAAAGACTTAAAAGCTAATTATTTATAGCTATTAAAGTATATTACTTAACTTAAATATATTCGAGATAAGACGTTATACTTTTAATAATATATTAACTAACTAATTTAAATAATTTAGAGATATATATAGCTAAGAGACTACTATTTTAATAAAAGCTTTAATATTATTTAGAGTTAATAATAATTAATAATTAAGAGTCTTCTAAGATAATATTATTCTATTAAGATAGTATTATTCTATTAAGATAATATTATTCTATTAAGATAATATTATCTTAAATATAATTTAAACATTTCGTTAAGAGCGAATTTTTATTATAATATTTAATCTTAAGTTTAAGATAAATATATCTATAACTTTAAGATTATAATAATAGAAATTATATAAGATATATCTATATAATAGATATCGAGTACTAAATAAAGTCTAGAGCTTTTAAGCTTATAATTTATTAAAAGTAGATAATTACTTAGTTAATTATAAATAGCTATATAATCTAAGAGACTATATATAATCTAAACGCTAAGTAGCTAAAGTAAAAAGAATATAGTATTTTAATATATAGCTATATATTAGATTTATAGCTATATATTAGATTTATAGCTATATATTAAATCTATAGAGTATTTATTAATAATTAATATATCTCTATTTATATATAGACTAACGAGAATTCTTTTTATTATTTAAGCGTTCTTCTTCTATACTATATTTACTTCTTATCTAGTTAGCTTATTTAATTTACCTCTATTAGACTTAACTCTAAGCACGGTTCTAATACTTACTATACTAGTTTTAACCTTAATATTAATAGTTTTTAAGAATTTCTAACTCTATATCTATATCTATATTGCGTTATTATATAAAATAAAGGCTACGCGACTACTAATTAGAAACATAATAGACCTTATAAGAACTAAATTAGGTAACAGATATTATTAGCTTCACCAATAAAATCTCATTAGACCACGTGAGTATTATCGCTCGAATCTTTCAAGATAAACGAATTCCTGTTACACTATCTTGAGACACATCGAAGGGACAGCCTGCCGAATTTAAGCCAGCTACTAAAATGTAGAATGAGCAATAAGACCTTGTGACCTTCTTCCCTAGTTTCTATACGAGTTGCCCTGTGTTTGTGAGTCGAGGCCACAATTGTGGGGCGTATATCGCCTCCTCAGCATACAAGCTAGCTAGGATGTGCCCCGTCGTTGTCAAGCAACCTCATGAGCCTGCGTGCCTGTGAGAGACATGTCCGTTCGTCGTCCTGTTCTTCGCTGCTTTCGCAGCAGCAACGGCGAGCTGCCTGTTGCCAAGGCAAGTAGGATCTTCTCGAAGACTTTCGCTCTCAGTCTCGCTGTTCGGACATCTTCTGTTTGACCTTGATGAGCTACGGCTAGACCTACTAATGGTTGTGGTCAGGACGCTTTTGGATGACCCGTCTCGCCGAGCGTTGCTCGAGAAACCTGACCCAGCTGCCGACGTTACGAAAAAATTCGTAAGCAGCTCGTCTTTTGCCCCTTCGTGTGCTTTATCATGTTCATTTTGCCCTGTATCTTGCCAGACCAGGGAAGGGCTCGACATGGCGACGTAATCTATCTCTCGGTCTCGAACAGCATCGGATAGTGAAGGACCAGCGGAATCGTCTCCTGGCGAGAATGAAAAGCCTCGACAATGGCCGGCTCCCAGGATTGGCCGGACTGACAGAGAACCAATCGTCCCTATGAGTTTGTTTGATCGACCTTGTAGAGTCTTCAACCCTAACGGAGTATCACTCTCGGAGGCTGTTGGTACCTTTGCCTGAAATGTGCCCACTGTGCTCGATGCTGAATCCTCTTGCAATTTTGTTAGAGTCGATTTTAAAAATTCTATCACCTGGTTGGCAGTCCAACCGCAAACCAAGCCAGTCTCCTAGGTGGGACGCAGTATTTTCACTGTGGCCCAGAATGGTATCAGAGGTTGGCGCAACCACCTGGTGCGCCTTGCCTTCATCCTCCGTGTCGAATGCATCACAGCAATCGAGCTCCATGCCGTGTTGGCAAGGCGAGGATGACCATCGACTGCGGCTTGACTGAAATTTTATGGCTACTGTACTGGGCCCACGAAATGTGCACGCTGATGACACTAATCGATGCCGCTCCGTTGCTACCTGAGATCAGCATAACGCCGTCGACTTGCTTGGGATGACCTACTCGTGGATTTGTCTTCGTCTTGGTGCTTCGGGCCTTCATTTTCGTAATCAACGTTGAACCTGTCTGTAGAGTCGTTCTTTGACAGTCCTGTGGCATTTGCCTCTTTGACGCGCCTGGTGGAATGCACGGCGTTAGAATTCTCATTTCCTAGGCTTTGAAGTATGCTCGCCCTTTCTGGCGGCGGGGATGAGATTCCTCCATGAATCTTATCAACAGGAGCGTGATCACATTCATTTTTCTCAACCAATTTCATTTGTAATTCGCACACGTCGGCCTTGGACTGATGATAAACCTCTATCAAATGCAGCAGAAATGTATTGAAGTGGGCAGGTAAATCTGCGGTTGGATTTGCCAGCAACTGCTGTGTGATTGCAGTGCACATCAGTTCTGTATCCGGCTTGTAAACACCGTCTTTGTCATTGAGTATGTTTATGTTTGACCAATCGATGGATGGCCACTCGGTTTTGCTGCCATGAGTAATAGTAAGATGGTGTGTACCCAAATAAGAGGCGAATGAAGCGAGACTCCTCCTCGATCTTGTTCGAAGCTTGCTCTCCTCCGTGCGTGGGGAGGTGGAGTACGAATTGTCGTTGGACAGTGTGACGTCGTCGATCTGGCCATGATAGTTGTGTGTATGATCAAGTTGTCGGACAAGCGTCGTATGGCGATAACACGACTGCAAATCAGCCATTGATGTACTTGGGCTTAGCAGATAGTGTATATTGCGGGTGATTCAGCTCGGAGAAGAGATTCTCGATGACTGAAAGAAAACGTTCGAAGAAGCAAGGCGGTCTGTAGTATGTCAAGGAAGGACTTGGGGCAATTCGAGAGGACGATGTGGTTGTGAATGTCCACCTATAAAGATGCAGGAGTGATGAAGGTTCAAAAGACGCAAGAGGGAAAGAGATTACTGGAACAGAGAAAACCAGGGTTTGCTCTACTTTCAAAACTTTCCCGATACTCTTATGATGACTCAACTATCAACTTGACCTGTAGGCATACTAAGTGATTTAGTATCGCTATCAAAAGTCCAGATTAAATTGGAGCAATCTTGTACATTTGCTTCGGTAAAGCCACATATTACATGGTTTGATTAGCGGAGGTCGCGTTCATTCGCAGTATGCATATCATCATGTACCATTATGTCAAAGAGCAAAGGCAAGTAGCAATCGGGTGAGCCCTTTCGATAGTTTGTGTGAATTTTGCTGGTTTTCTTAACAGACCTGCAGTAGATCACGTCTTCTCTCCCTTGGCTCAGACAAGCGAAGAGAACTATTACCAGGCGTCGACGTTTCATATATTTAACAGCTTGTGATGTATAGGCGAGGAATGCGAAAAACTGAGAGAGGGTTTGTTTGTCGCGTGAGGTAGGTAGGGCTGAGCGGAGTTAGCGTGTGCAGAAAACGTTACAATCCTTGGCATTGAGAAAAACGCGCATACATAATTAAGAATAGATATATAACGTCGACTCCTCTCTCTATACCTCAATATTACTGTCTCCTCGTAGTTTACAAGTATCTAAAGCTTCAGTATACCTCGATTAGCTGATTCCGTATTAGTACTACTCACGATTATAATTCTACCCGTAATGCCTATTTAGCCTCCCTCCTCCTATTTATAATTCGATTCAGGATCGTATATATACTATTTAGAACGGTGTAAAGAAAGATCTTATAAAATAGCTAGACTAGATAAATATCTATTAATTAAATTAAATCTTCTAATTAATTATAATAATACGCTGATTAATAGTTATTAAGGCCTTCACCTGCGCTATTAGGGTTTAAACTTCTTTAAATCCACTCTATAAGCTATATTGCAACACTAAATAGACGGCTAAGTAAGAAGTATATGACTTTAAGTACTAGAAGTAGTGGTATTGAGGTGTAAAAAGAGGAATCGATATTTTACACCTATTCTTGATTGTGTGTGTGCGTTTTTCTCAGTGCCAAGGATTGTAACGTTTTCTGCACACGCTAAAGAAAAGGGAAGGGAGCGCTTAATCTAGCGCAGCTTTTAACTGGAGATCTTTCTTGAACACGTCTGCCTTCGAATGTTCTTACTGGGAAGACTGAGATCGGCTTCACATCATCTGAGATCTTATTCTAATGGGCTTGGAACATTGCGGTACATTCTTAAACTCTCCACCTCAAGCCGCAGAAGACACTTATACGAGCCTTCTTCCGAACAAAAGCTTCTCCTTCAACCTGACGGTATGACCAAGCCATCAAGATCCGTAACCTTTAGGCGATCACAATATGAGAAGTCAATGTCCGTCTGTTCTGACATCCCGTTCGCCAAGCATCTGACCTGCCCTGCACCATCTTAGTAGCGTGATCCTTACTGCCCTCTGAGTATGCACTCAAGTTCCACGGCTGTGCGAGCCCCGGCGACGAGCGAACTTCAAGCCCGTGAAGGAGATGTCAGCGAGTGATCGCTTGTTTGCCTGCTTTACTACTTTGCCGGTACTGCTATTGAGATTGTGACCTTGCGTAGGTTGATCAGTCACTAAGTTTCTCATGTGTGCAGCCATACTGCTAGCCTTAGTCTTGAAAAGGCGCTCAGTAACAGATTGGCGTTTCGGTGGATGGTCGCATAGCTTCGAAAAGGGCTGCCTAAGTTCGTGCTCGGTGAAATCTGACATTCTCAACAGCGGCATGCTCAACCCGTCCTGCCAGAAGAGACCATCATCTTCCTCAGATAAACCAAGGATGTCGATCATAGAGAGCATATCATCAAGTGCGCTTGCAGTATTCGATATCGGGCCGGAAGCTGTGATATTGTCCGATGCTTGGGTCTTCTGTTCGGGTATCTGCTTCTCAACCTCGTGCATGACTTGACACTGATCAAGTGACGTAGTGTCTGCATTAATGTAGGGTGCCAAATGGATGGGCCATTGAGAAGATGGTACGTCAATACTGCTGAAGGAAGCTGCACTGCTTTCGCTGGCCTCGGAAAATCGTCTTTTGCGTCTTACCAAGTCCGGTACATCAAGATCGTCAATATCCATACCTTCAGTGACACGGACAAATAAACCGTTCTCCTCGCACAAGCAATTCTGGGTTGGATCGCTAGCGCAAAGGGGTGCACAAATGCATTCGGGGTCGCAGATGCAAGGCATCTCAGGGCCTCCTGGAACATTGAGCTTCTTGGCGCGCTCGTTTAAGTTGTAGGGACTGATGTACGGTCGGATCAAAATTTCCTCCTGGAAGGCTTGCGGTGCCCCAGGTGTGGATATCCGATCGATCATGGATCCTTTTAGCTCCGCGCTCATGGCCATCGGTCTATATTTCTCTGCTAATTCTCCGAACACCATACCGCAGCTCATCTTGCTTTTGTCTTGAAGGCCTTGGACATCGGCTTGCCAACCTGATTTCTGCTCGAATCCATCATTTAAGATACTGATGTACTTTCCAGTGCCCTTCCAGTTGCCACGTTGAGCACCATGCTGCGCTGTGCTATCGCTCGGGGTGGCCTCGTGATGGCGACTATGATTAATGCCACGACTGTTCTTTTCAATGACTCCTCTGTTCAAGAAGCTCTGAAGCTCGCTGCTGTAAAGGATGCATTCGTGAATTAGCAGGGAATGTTTGAAAGCGCCAACGCTGATTGGGCCAAGGCTACGAAGTGGCTCATTGCGATAGGCAAAGTAAGTGTCGTGAACTCCTTTGAAGCCGTTCGTCAAGAGAATGTCGACTCCTTGGAGTAATTCTTTAAGCTTTGCACAAGTGGCGTAGTACAGATCCTCAAGTTCTCCGAGGTCCAGCATGGTAATGTCGTAAGGGAAAGAGGCAAATAAGTCATCCGACTTTAGGATGTGGAATCGAAGGTCATTCGGACCATAAGAGATGTTCTGTAGTACCGGTCAGATAGGGTCGCAGAGGTATTGAGCGAAACCGAACTTTTGCGCTGATTGCTTTGCTGGCCTTGTACAATTCGACGGCAATGATTTGAATTAGGTATGCAATTTTGCTTTCTACTGTTTTCAGTCCCAGCAAAACTTCGTTGGCCCCTAGGCTTTCCGTCAGGCTAGCGTGAGCCAGGAACGACCTCAATGACTTACCTTCAAGTGCAAAGACGTGGTGCAGGACCTCAGGAGCCTGTGGCATGACAGCGCGGAGGAGCCGATCCACTTCATCAGAGTGTTGAGCCATTGCGGCTGATAATGTTGAGCTACGATACACAGACAAGTCTCTGGTAAAGATCGATATGCAAAGAGAGCAATGCTTACACAGAGGGTAGTGGTGTCCGTTAAATCTATGCTGGATAGCGTTGTGGGATTTGCATAGCAACTCTAAGCCAGGAGCAAATGAAACAAGAAGGGTGAAAAGTGAAAAGGAGGTTGGTCATTTTGTTGCCAAACTAAGACGACAGCCCTATCGAGATCGTCCACATACAATAGATTTGTATTCACTGTTAAAGTACTATAATCATCAAAGTCCCACAGTTGCATTTTTCTAGTCACTGACATTCATGAGTCATGGTCAATCCATCGAAGATCTATGAGTGATTGGTTTGCCTTGAGCACTCAATGTTTCGAATCTGGCAACACAATCTCAGGACCCTTGGTATTATGAATGCCTGGACGGGCCTGGTATTCTCCAGCAGCTTCAAGTATTGAATAGATGCTGGTGATGAGTTACAATGGTGAGTATGTACAATCGGCAGCTTGCATGTGCCACACAGGGTCTCACTGAAAAGCCCGCCTTCATGCAATTGGTGACGGCGTTCGTCCGTTTATCAACACAACAATAGTATTGCTAGAACCCTGCCAGATTTTGTAGCGATGATTGAAAGTCTGGTATGATTGGCATGACATGTGGCCTAGACAAGATCTCTTAGACAGCGGAAATCCCAAACCTAGGACTATCAAGTTCATTTCGGCCTAGGGTTTTGGATGTTTGGCTCGGCGATCGAGCTGAATCTTTGGGAGTACATTTGAACATCCCTGAACTATCCAATATAGACTTGTTTCTTCAAAATCTCGAACATGACCATTTTGAAAATTGTCCATAATGTCGGAAAACAACTACAACAAGGCGAACCTGTGGATTCCAGGCCAGTCTAATCCGTGATGACAGAGAAAACCGCATCTTGTAGCAAATGGACATATTTAAACATTTGTTCGGTAGTGTATGCGATGCCACTTGCTCCAAGTCAAACTCAAAAGATCTGCCATTGACTAGGTATTGAGTGTTGTACGCTATCAATTACTCTATTAACACATTGCTTCAGCTGGTGTAGCATCGAAACCACTTTATTAGTAACCGTAGGTGGTTGCTAGAACTCTCGTATAGAAATCTTCCCAAGCACCATCCTAGATTGAGAGATGATCTCAGAGCCAGCGATAAGATTTCGGACCTAATGACATTACCTCATCTCAGGTACTCTGGGTCGACCTCAACACCCTGCTTGTGGCTACTCGGCGTGCTCGGCAATGTCAAATCAGGAATGTGCCACTTTTCATCATTCAATCTTTTCACAAGATCACTGTCAACATTATTACAGCCGTGAAGCGACAGAACCTGAGAGAAAGATTCAGCCCAGATAATCTCAGGAAAGCTCATCAGACGCGTGATACCTTCAAGTTGGGTAGCTTCCCAAGATACTCCAACAACCGACTGTCAATGTCGTCACTGTCACTCTTGGTAAAGCATAACGTCTCTATATGCTGGCCAACGTTGCTTTCAGCCAGGATTTTGAAAGTCTTATTGGTCAGAGTGAGGCATTTTCGCAAACGTAGCTCTGTCAGCATTGGGTTGCTTTCCAGTACCTTGGCTAGTTGATAGTCCGTGATTCCTGCGCGCTCCAGGTTGAGGCTTCGGAGACGGCCCAACGCTCTTCTTCCAGGTTTTGAGGCTAGACTGTTCCAAACAGTGGAACCAGGGGAGCTTTCCCAGAATTGACGGTCAATACCTGGGAATCTGGTATGAGGATGATCAAGCCTAATCGATAGTCGTTTGAGATTCTTGAGCTGAGCAATCGAGCAGACTGTAGAGTCATCAAGCTCCCACAGGGCAACCTCAAGATCCCGGAGTGTTTGCCGATATGCATCTACGACCTTTCGGATGCGGAGGTTCTGATTATGGATCACTTTTACTTTCGTCCGTGACTCATCCTTAGGAAGGATCATCTGCACGCTGTGGAGATAGTTGCGGTCTGCTGTGGCTTCCATAAGAGAGACCATACCGCCAAGTCTTGAATGGAACACACCGAGACGTAACTTGGAGAGGGAGCATGATTGGAGAGCATGGTTGTTTTTCGACGTGAGACCGAAATCAAGGAGAGAGCGGACGGGTAGATAGCGGAGCACCTCACGGGACATCTCAGGAGGTAGGGAGGAGAATGTGGCCATTGTCAAGTAGAGAAGGATGCTGCTCTTTTTTTTTTTGAATCTGAGACTATTCTTCACACATTGGCTGACTGGTGGCAATCTAAGGAGAGGAGATGAAGGATGGTAAAAGTCGTATAATCAACTTGGGACTGGACTTTACTTAAAGGGCTTATAAGATGCTTGCGTGCCCTTGAGACGCATGAGGGTGAATGGATGCGTCCAGATCATTTTGATAAGCTTGCTGCCAGTGGCACGAGACGCCATGGTGTCTCGGAGGCTCTTCAATCAGCCGCCACCAAGGCCAGAATATTATAGAAGTCTAGAACACGGAAGACTCTGGTACATTGCACATTTGAGGCTGGGAAGGATCGGAAGATGCAGACTCGAGAGCTGGGGATTGCGTCTCGACTGCTCGCTTACGCGGTTTAGATCTGTGTCACCTGGGCGGCTCAACAATCCTCGGAACATTCATGCAACTAAGCCCAAACTACATAGGTAAGCGTCTCTCAGATTGTCCACAGACAATTGCGAGGTCCAAAATCTGGCCTGTTGTATTCTCTACTCCGTACTGGTCGCTTCTTTCGAACAGCCTAGATTTAAGAAGTAGGCCAAGCTTGAGTATGATAAGTCCGAGGAGATTACTTCTACCTTAGTACTACCGTATCCTGCTTTTAGGGGGTGCGCATCAAGTAAGGCAGCTAAGGTAGCCTAAATGGAATAGAGTAGCCGGGATTCCCGGTGCGGTACCTTGTGCCATAAATTGCCATGTGCCATGTGTCTTTGACCCCGCGATCAAACATAACTAAGCACCCAAGGTACTAACAACGTGGGCATCCGACGGTCTAGAACAATCGAATGTGTGGTACCGTAGCACACGAGTATGTACTCCACCAACTCTAATCTTTAAAAGTTCCTGCACGTGCTTTAAGCTTTGGAAACGGTTTTCGTCTTGCATATCCTGCCACTCTACTTACTCTCCTCGTTCTGGCCGTGAAACTGGCTTATCGGAAGGGGCCCTAAAATATGTATTGTGTATTGTGCTTGATTCCCGTCTACCCTAATCTTTCCTAATTACACACATATATTACTTAGTTGATTTGGGCCAAAGCCTACAAGTCACTCATTTGCTTCTACATGGTTATCACTCTCTTCATCAACAACATCAACGCAGCACACATATTCACTCAAGGGGCCAAATACCTACACCTCCTCCCTGGCCTCCATCTGGTCTATACCCCGAGTCTGGGATGGTGGCTTCAAAGAAGCAATCCGCTGCTCCCTGATCCATTCCGCATGAGCTCTCCACGCCCCCTGTCATACTCGCGCGGCTTTCCAGGACCGCTTTATAGCCGTGAGCTAGTTTCAACAGCATACAACTCTGCCCAAGACTTTTGCTATTCCTGCTTCGTCGATATGTACGCTGAAATGCCGCAGCTGCCATACCCCTCTTCGAAGCTCCAAGAAGTCGAAAGGCAAGAAATGCCAGGGAAGCAACGATAAAGTTGCGATCAAAGATTCGACTTCTCTTGTGCCGTCCAAAATTAGATGGTGCATACTTAGTACCAGATACCGTTTTCGCGGCCGGTGATGACTTACCGAACGATTAAATACACCTAATGGCTCTTAGCCTTGCGTCTAGCGGGCATTGCGTACCAGAGCACTCACATGCAATAAGGTAGCCTGGGAAAGATAATGTAAGTATTCTTCTACTATTCAGGCGACGATTTTGCCGTCTGCAAAAGATGCAGACCATGCTTGCAGCAGATGCACGAGTTTCTCGGGATTTTCTCTCCCTCTATTGCAGTCGCCATCGATATCTGCATCGTGTTCGCTCATGCCATCACCTACTTTTCGTAGTCTGCAAACTTCCTTTCGAAGTTCATCATAGTTGATAAGGGTTCCCAAGCTCCAATCTCCTAATAGTGTCCATAATAAAGTTAGTGTCTTCTCTCGTTGACCATCAACTAAATTTTCAGCAGTCAAGTCCTCTGCAATTTGGCCGACTCTACAGACTGCACGTAAAGTACTCAAGGCTATATCCACATCGTACAGCTTTTGCGCCCTTGCCGCGCATGGATATTTTAGATGCTGTGAAAGAACAAAGCGTCGTCCTTCTTCAAGCATACTTGTCAACACTTTGTCTGCAGATATTGCAACCAAAGTATCCTCTTCGAGCGTGGTACGCAAATATAAGAAAATCTCTACGAGGCGCGTCAATGTTACCTTATCTCGAAGATTAGTTGCCTGGTTTTCGACATTGAAGGAGGATTCGGATAGCGGATAGTGAGTGTGGTGAATGCGGTAACTCCAAGGCTTCAAAAGTCGATAAACGTCTCCAACGGAAGGATGAATCAACGCGGTAGGCTCTCCGAGGAAAGCAAGCTAAGACTTGATAGTCGAAGATGCTTGATAGAGGTTTGCTGAGATAATTTTCATCAGCTGGCTTTGTTGAGCAGGTGAATCACCATCATACTACGTAGTATTGCACGGCGCCAGCGCCAGTCCGACGCAGATTTCGGAGATGTGCTTGTTGGAGGTAAAAGATGGAATTGTGAGACGATTATCCCAAGCAGATTGGTCCTCTACCCCCGAAACATGCCCCAGGATTTATTCTTAATCCGAAATGGAAAAGGCAATATCAGAGTCATGCGTACAAGGCTTCGAGATTTCTTCTGCAGAATTGCTTTTTATGTCTATCGTCGCATTGAAATCTTGACTTTGGGAAAAGCCAGTCGACTAGAACTTGGCCGCCAATGACCACATCTGACGCGGCACTCCAGAAATCAAGGCTGTAATTATTGGACCATAGGGTGATGAAAATTTGGCGTATCCCGATATTGCTCTCCAAAGATAGAGCTTTTATCGAGCTTTTTGGCTGGCCAAGAGTCCCGTATAGGATGGATGCTTTAGTCCTGTTTGGAGAAGGGAGCACTCATCGTATCATCTGAACAAACTCCGTCTTCGCGGTTTCTTTCGAATGTGCTTGTTATCTTGCTGGTCAATGCAGTTCTATTGCGATGGAACCGAGGTAGAATGCTCGGATGTGTCTCTGAAGGTGAAACAGAGACACAACGTCTTGCCGGCAGATCCGCTGGATATGCTGCTCTAGCATCCATAGAATTGCGACCTTCATTTGCCTGACAGATAGTTCATGATCGTTGGGGGTTTTCCGATTTGAGCGCCGTTACACATAAATGTTGCGGGCTGGACGACACCTTTGGACTGTGACTGTGGCTTTATTCTTCTATGTGGTGCTTTTCGTGTTACTTGTTGGATATTTGTGAGTACTGTAAATGGAGCTTCTCCGTAGGCTTTTAAAGGCGGTAGATAGACGCAAAGGCGGCTAATATGGGATACTGTGAGCCGAAGCGTTGGGGGATTTGAGCACTCTTTATGGGTAGCTTCTGCCACATATAAGTACTCAGTCCTTGCTGTTTAAACAACGCATCAGGGCTCTAGATGATCGGGACCTTCGAAACATAGGAAAGCTAACAGATTGGCCTTTCCGTAGAAAAAGGCTAAAGCTAGTCCGGATCAATACGAGCCTTCTACGAGTAATTAGTATCCACCAAATTACGCTCAGATTTCGATATTCTATTTGCTCGCTGAGATGCATATTTCACGCTACTTTGGGAAAGATTTGACTGCTACTTCCCCTCCGATATACACTTTGAATTAATTCAGGATGGCCCATGTATTCTGCTAAAGGTAGGGAGAGGCCAGGAAGTGATGCAGAAGTCTGTTACACCTTTATCGATTGACATAGCTATTCGCTTGAGCTTACACCAGTCCTGTGGAGCATCAATTTGGGGAAAGGTAGCTCCAACCCCGTTTGTCAAGGCTTCACAGCTTCCCCTCAGCTTTAGCCTCTTTGACTTGCTCAAAAACCTGGCATCGTTAGCCATGAAGACAAGGATATGAGTGTAGAAGACCGACCTTTAGCATTTTTCTCCTTGCACCTAATGCATTCACACCAAGATCTTCCAAGCCTTTGTCGTCCAACTCTACTAGATCAGTCCATTTATAGTCTTTCAGATTATCGGTATACTTATGAAGCCTCAAACTTCTTAACCAACTGGGAATATCTTGCAGTAAACTCGGATCAGTTGGATCTTCTGGTGGCTTTGAACTCCCCCTTCTTCCCCTCGGAGACCTGCCTCTGGCCATCTCAGAATGATCAGAGAGATATCCCTCATGGCTATTGCCAAGTCCCATCCCAAATTGACCCAGATTGAGGGTGCCCATGCCGCCGCTCAGCCCAGCTGAAGCGTCATAAGCTGCCAGATAGCCATTGTTTTGTGGAGAAGCGAAAGTCATGTTACCGAAGCCACCGCCGTGCATGGCAATACCTGGAGAATCAGGTCTAGAGCGTTGGGCTGCAAAAGCAGCTTGCTGTTGTGCCTGGATTGCGGCTAGCTGTTGCGCATTTAATGGCTGTGAATTCAGTAATTGTCCGCTTTCATTCACGACGAGGACATTTTGTGGTAAGGCGGGAGACATAGGCATTTGACCTGCACTGTTTTCGCCGTCATTTGACCTCGTACGACGATACTTGCGAACATCGTCCAACGCTATCCGATTATTGACTGTCGAAAGGGCGGCAAGCTTCATAGCTGTCGCGTTCGCTACCATATCGGCTTGGGTCGCGGCCTGCTGCGTATTGAAATTGGGGGCCATAGGAGTGTTGGACATAGAAGCCCAGCTTGCATTTCCAATGTTGTACGGTGAAAGCATTGGTAAGTCGCCTGGATTTTCAGGTGCATTGACATTTGTAGTCTGGACATTGCTGTGGCCCGTTAATTGCAGTTGATGCGGAGAGCGCAATCCCGCGGATGCTGGTGCCTGACTGAATTGACCCATGGGTTGTTGTCCGGACGACGACTTGGGACGATTCTCTGAAGCCCGCTGACCCCAAGGTGTGGGATTTTGTTGGATATTCTCCTTTGCGGTGTCTGTAGGCTCTGATATGGACGGCGCGACTAGGGATGAGCGCTCCCCAAAAGCGGCACTGTTGCGATTAGATGTAGGCGCGTTCCCTGTATGCTGAGTATACTCGGCCTTCTTCTTGGCAATAGCTGCGGCCGCGTCTGGAAACATAGCAGTGATTGTAGATGGGTCCAATCCGGAGTTTCTTTTGTTGCCTGGCGACGGCAAAGGCCGACCGAGAGAGTGTCGAGAGCCCTCCTTGCTCATAGCCTCACTCATTCGATTTGACATATTATCTGAATCATTATTAATTATACTTGAATCTGCGGGCGAGGAATATGACGCACCCTGGTCTCCAAGCTTCGTGGGAGAAAGTATACCCGGCATAGGATGCTTTCGAAGCATTTCTTCCAGTGTTTGGATGAAGAACAGAATCTGTACCTTGGTGGCCTGTTGTAGAAGTGAATACAAAGACGCGGTCCTTTCGGCTTCACTCAAGACTCGGAACCATTGCTCAATTGCTGTAAGTTCATCCTTAAAATCCTGATCTGTTGTAGCACCCGCCATCTCTTCTAGCGTAGTTTCACATTGATCGATTTCAGCTATCCACTGTTCAGCAGCCTTGTCGGCAGCGTCGTACTGCTGTGACTGATTATAGATCATCTCAGAAGCAGGCCTGATACTCCTTCCTGACAACGGAGAGGAGGAGAAAGCCCCCATGTCAGCAGAAGCTCGGAGGTGATGGCCAGTGCCAAGGCTTCGAGACGTGGGGGGCCGAAGGGAGCTTGACGCCTCAGGCGTGCTATTCCGATTTCCAATGATATGGTTGCCAGACATCTTGGCTAATTAGAGGTTCGATCTGTGTACTTGAACCTAGTGCAAAGTCTGCTAAATGCCGAGCGAGCCTCGAAGTGGGGATTGCGTGGATATTGAGGAGATGTAGGTGTAGAGGTGCCCTGCAGATCCTGCTGTCTTCAAAGGAGCGTTGCGGGGGAGGCGTTTGAGATACGGAGCTGTCGGCGATATGTTGATTCTCAGAATTGTGGTGGGGCCGAGGTGAGTATGAGGGGTCAACGTTTTGGCATGTAGCTTTTGAACTCTGATCGACGTGAGGACAACAGCGCCTGCTTGGATACCAGTCCGGGAGGCGTTGTGAGTGGTAGGCTTGGCAAGTGAGATAGAAACCCTTGGGAGGCAGGACCCGACCAGGCTGAAAGTGTGAATGCGAGAGAAGCGGATTGGCGGGAGCCTCACTGTTAACGCTTGCGTTTTCAGGAGCAGGGATGGTCGGTTACAGTGGAGCAAAGCAGGAAAACTTGAGTGAAGCGAGCAGTGACATTTAAGAAGATTCAGAAAATGATGGAATATTTGAGATGGAGAGGTCGAAGACAAGGTGATGATGCGTGAGACAGAGAGACGGACACCTAAAAAGCGTAAGGCAGGAAAGTAATTTAGGTTGGAAGTTAAGGTCTATCTTAGCGCCAATGTACCTTTACCGAGAATGTACTCTTGATTTCTGTGTTCTCGTGACCGAGGGACCTGGTATGTCAAGGTTAAGTAGCTCCGATTTCGTGATGTGAATTCTCGGGTTGGAAAAATGCCCCTATCACTATCAAGTATTTTGGCGATCCCTGATTTGAAGTCCTATCTTTTCTGAGCACGATTCACGTCTTTCAGCAATTTCAAGAAAACAGATGGCCTGCATTTCCCTCGTAGTCGTCGTGTATCAAAAGTGTGTGTGCCCAAGAAAAAGCGCGAATACTTGAGATTCAACGTTGAAGCCTCTTATGGAGCAATCTGGCCTATTTGAGTACGGTCCAAAACACGAGTATCCAGACCCCGACGACGCTGCATATGCCACCAAATACCCATGGAGAGAAGAGGACGGTTACATGCCGTCAGCGCTACACGGCCTGCCATCGCAGTCTTTGGAGGAAGTCTCGCGGGCCGGGAACTATGATGATCCCTGGAGAGGTGGACACGATGGGAGCGAGGTCCTCGACAGCGATGCTCAGGGACCCGTCAGAGATGTGAGGTGGGATCCTGACTACCAAGTGTCCGAAGCAGGTGTAACGTAATAAGCTCCGCTCTCAAAGTTCAAGAGATTGGCTCTTTGACATTCATGTAGAGAAGATGAAAACATATCAGATGAAAACTCATCTGCAGAAGCCTTGAAAGGACGAAGCGATGAGAGTCGACCGCGTCATGAGCAGAGGGCCGGCCGACGTACCAATGTTTTTGGTAGAAATTCGGGCACATCTAAGAAGGGGAGGAGAGGTCGCGGGGGTAGGGGTGGGCGAGGAGGTAAGGGAATGAAAAAGGGCTTACGCAAGCCCGTCGAACCGACACCGGAATTCAAAGCACTACATTCTCAGGCTACCATGGCTTTCATTGAACGCAAATACGAAGAAGCCGAAAATCTCACGCTTCAGGCGTTACTGATCAACCCTGAAATGTATCCAGCTCACAATCTGCTTTCGGAGATCCACGCTGCTCGTGGAGACAGAGAAAAGGCTCTTAGTGCTGCATGGAACGGAGCTCACACCAGGCCGCGAGATCCTGAGATGTGGTCAAGAATCGCACGCCTGATTCTGGAGCGTGATGACGAGGACAGAGATTCAACACTTCGAGATGCGATTTACTGTTATAACCGAATACTCTACGTCGACAGTTCGAATGTCGAAGCACGCTACCAGCGTGCTGCACTCAATCATGAATTGGGCCACAAAAGAAAGGCTGCCAATGAGTATGAGCAACTAATCAAACAGCTTCCTCACGACACGACAGTCCTGCGTCATCTCGCGGAAACCTACATTGACCTTGACGAGCCTGACAGTGCGTTGAATCATTACCATGCCAGCATACATCATTTTCAATCTATAGAGCCCAGCAACGTTACCTGTTTTACTTGGTCAGACATTAACATTGTCTGCGAGCTTTATAGCGTCCAGCGGCGGTACGGTGAAGGTATCATGGTGCTCAAAGCGTTATCTCGCTGGCTACTTGGCCGTGCGAAAGAAAAATGCTGGGAAGCTTTTGACAAGGATGATAGAGAATGGGACCTCGAAGATCAGCCCCGTCGAAACGATACGCCAGGATTTGTGCCTGGTGAACATGACGTGACCTCATATGGTGACGGCCTACCTCTAGAATTGCGTGTCAAGTTGGGAGTATTCCGATTAAAGTCTGAGAATCTGAACCTCATGGAAGCAATTGCAAGTACTTCGTGCCTAGGAGAGTTGCGAAGACTGCTGACATTATTGCAGAATCATTTCGAGTGTCTTGACCCAGAGGACGACCAAACTGGAGCGAAGATTTATGATTACCCTGACCTCTTTCGCGAAGCAGCAAATGCTTTGAGGGTGAGAGGATACTTTCACGAGGCTCTCCGATATTATGAACCAGTACAACAAATTAGCGAGTATGCGGACACTACGTATTTCATGGAGATGGCTTCATGTTATAAAGCAGTTGGACTAACAACTGAAGCGGAAGACTGTTATAAGGTTATCGTCGACAGTGATGAAGAGAATCCAGAAGCACGGCGAAGATTGTTGGAGATGTGCACAGAATTAGGCACCTCTCCTAAAGGAGCAACTAACGCCGCGGAAGTAGTCTCGGTAAAAAAGCACAAAGCAACAAGACGCGTAGGGGAGAAGGAGGCAAAGCAGCCAAAAAAGGGTAAGGCTCTACCATCTTGGGAGCGGACTATGCTTGCTCCCCGCCTGGTGCCTCAATCAGCCAAGCAGATTTCTCTTCAAAAGGAAGAAGCTCAACAAGAAGATGTTAAAGCTCTTTACCTCCGGAGAGAGGCTCTAACAGCGCAAGCTAGAAATGCCGATGAAAGCTCAAAGACCGAATGGATGGCAACTACGAAGACACTGATTCAAGGATTTAAAGAGAACAAGATTTTCTACCCGTTCGATAAGCACCATAAATTCTATGGATATTCCAGAGAAGCTCGGTCGCTGGCAGCGAGACCAAAACACGAGTTGGACGCTCTGGCAGAACATTCCAAATCGCCTTTAGGTACATCTAACACTCCAACATGTTTGGCGCTTCGTCAACATACTAATCACTCCCTTTAGAAACAGTCCGAGGCGATCAGATTGTCGTTCCCTCGGACTACTGCGGGATACCTTTCCATGCCTGGCTAGGAATCTTCCTCGAGTATGCTTTGACGCTTGCACAATCCGGGAACATACTGTCTTCATACGAGATCATCGCTGCCGCTTTCCATGCTAATGTCTTTTACCACTCTCCAGAGTCACTTTTCCTCATCCATGTCTGTTGGTTCAGTATGCGTTCTCCCAGATATCGTTGTGTGAAGGCTAATAGGTATACAGCATGTGCCTTACTTGGAAACGACGATGAAACGCTCTGTAACATTGCTCGCTGGTTCATGAAGGAGTATCAATTCGTCACTGATGGCTACCGCCTATTCTCGGCCCTCAACAGACTTTCTGATTCGGATAGTTATTGGTACAATTGTGGTCCCTCGCAGAAATATATACTTCGGCAGCTCAAGGCGGTGGACTTCTCCCTATTGGGCGATGCTCGCCGCAAAAGCTTGTTCCAGGAGAGAGCCTCTTACACTACTAAAGATGATGATGGCAATCAGATACGAGCTCAAGAGATGGATGTCGCGTTGTTCATGCTCTACGGCCATATACTTTATACTGGTAAAAGCTATGCCTACGCAGTCAGTACGTTTGAGGCCCATAGGCTTGGCCGCCAATCACTATAATGGCTGACTCGTGATACTCATTACAGACTATTTCTTGCGCGCTCTTGCTCTTGACCCAACTAACCCTATGATCAAGCTTTCCCTAGCCTTGGGATATCTACACTATGCGCTCAAGCGCCAAGCTGACAATCGGCATCAAATATTAATGCAAGGCCTGGCTTTTCTGTTAGAGTACTACGATTGCCGGCGACAGTCTAGCAATCTTTCGGAAAAACAGGAAGCGGAGTACAATGTGGCTCATGCTTATCACTTGTTGGGCTTGACCCATCTTGCGATCCCATACTATGAACGATGCCTGGCGATGAGTGCGGCTGCGGAAGCCGAGGACTCGCATTGCGCAGTGGAGAATTTCGCAAAAGAGGCAGCTTTTGCTATGCAAAATTTTTGGGCAGCAAGCGGAAATATGGAGAAGGCTCGAGAGCTCACGAAAAATTGGCTAGTAATTTGATGAAAAGCTAGACGCCTGATTTTGATCGAAATGTCCGCAAACTACCAGGTCATTGTCTGTGATGGACCCGTAGTCATGTCATCCTCTCTTCAAGTTGCAGAAATTTGCTGTAGACACAACCTGTTCTTTCCGTCCTGATGCCGGCCTTTGCCGTGATTGTAGAGTATGTAACCTCTGCTGATTCCCGAAATTCTCATGAGAGTCGGAACGACTCTTATCAAACCTAGGCGCCCAGCCATGGGTTGCATTAAATATTCGCTCAGCGCAAAAACGACCAAAGGATTGAAGACCCAAGATCGTCATCAGTAATTTGACCGGCGAGGTTTGTAGATGAAAAATTGGAAGCTGACAGCAGCCCCCTGATCCTCGCAAGCCACTAGTTACTCCAAGCTTAATCGTATTTTTTAGTAGCGTACATCCGTAATGATACCTTAGTCAGGGCTTAGATGAAGTTTTCTCATCTTCATAACGAAGTACTACCCTGGCAAGGAACTCCCGCGCTACAAGACGATCTTTGTGATATTTCGAAAAGGTAAGCCTGCGAAAGCATGTCTTCAAGTCTCATGACTGGTGACTTGTCCAGTTGGGATATAACCAAAGAAAATTGCACTAATGGGTGAATACGAGTAGCGTGTTACGAATCCCACCAATTTTGATCGAGTGTGGATTGGGGACAAGTTTCCTTCTGTAAGCAGTGAAGGCTTCATATGTCGAAACACTGTCCACCAGATTTCATTCCACCTATTCATTGAATTGTGCTACGAGACCGAGATAAAATGGACTACGAAGCTCTCAAAGATCAGTGGAGTGAAGTCGAGGACCGTGATGGCATCAGACTCAGTTGGAACACATTTCCAAGTACTCGTATGGTAAGCCTGATATCTACCCATCTTGTTGGCCGCTCCTTACGTCGGGCTAGGAAGCCTCGAGGCTCGTTGTGCCTATTGGAGCCCTCTACACTCCCCTGAAAGAGAAACCAGATACACCGCTCCTGCAATATGAGCCCGTCACTTGCAAGGCTCCTTGCCGAGCTGTGCTTAATCCCTTCGCGTATAGTAGCGTATAATGTCTGGATCTACGCTTGATAGCTAATGGTTGCAGGACTGTCGATACAAGGGCTCGATTGTGGATATGTCCCTTCTGTCTATCTCGCAATGGATTACCTGCCCACTACAAAGACATCACACAAGATAACATCCCCCCGGAATTACACCCAGCGAGCACGACAATAGAGTACAGGCTGGCACGACCAGCTCCTGCCCCTCCGATATTTGTTTATGTTGTCGATACATGCCAAGAGGAGGATAGCTTAAAGGCATTGAAAGACTCCTTGGTCATGAGCCTCAGTCTTCTGCCGCCAAATGCTCTCGTGGGACTGATAACGTTTGGAACCATGGTAAGGCTTTCAGTGAGCATGTCTGGATTACGAGACTGACATTTCCATAGGCGCAAGTACACGAGCTTGGCTACACGGAGTGCGCAAAGTCGTATGTTTTCCGCGGGAGTAAAGATTACGCCGCAAAGCAGGTCCAAGAGATGCTTGGCCTATCCACTTCCGGCATACGCACCAATGTACCTCCACAGCCAGGCAGGCTTGCTCCAGTTGTGGGGCCCGCTGCGAGATTCTTATTACCTGTCCAACAGTGCGAATTCCAACTCACGAATGCTTTAGAACAGCTTCAAAAGGACCCCTGGCCAGTAGCAAATGACAAACGTTCTTTGAGGTGTACTGGTGTCGCTTTGAGCGTAGCAGTGGGCTTACTCGAGACTTCCTTTCAGAATGCGGGGGGTAGGATTATGTTGTTCGCCGGAGGTCCAGCAACAGAAGGGCCTGGCCTCGTAGTAGGCCCAGAATTACGGGAGCCCATACGATCACATCATGATATTGATAGGGATAACATCAAATATTACAAGAAAGCTCTGAAGGTAAGCTCTCAGTTATCGACATGCAGCTCAGCTATTAATACAAAAAGTTCTATGACAACCTTGCAAAGCGAGTATCGCATAACGGCCATATTGTCGACATTTTTGCAGGCTGCCTCGACCAGGTTGGACTTCTTGAGATGAAAGGTCTTTCTAATTCTACTGGAGGTCACATGATCCTCACGGATAGTTTTACCTCATCCCAATTCAAGCAATCTTTTGTTCGGGTCTTTGATAAAGATGCTACAGACAACCTGCTCATGGGGTTTAATGCGTCGTTAGAGGTCTTGACTACTAAGGAGCTGAAGGTCACTGGCCTTATAGGACATGCTGTGTCTCTCAACAAGAAGTCGAATTCAGTGGGGGAGACCGAGTGTGGTATTGGCAACACCTGCTCTTGGAAGATGTGCGGCATTGATCCAACCGCCAGCTATGGACTGTACTTCGAAATAGCGAACCAGGGCGGACCAGCGCAACATCAGCAGGGCCCACAGAAGGGTATGATGCAGTTTCTGACTTACTATCAGCATTCTTCAGGCCAATTCCACCTCCGGGTCACTACTGCGGCACGTAATTTGAGCGGACCAGCTGGTGACCCGGCCATAGCACAATCCTTCGACCAGGAAGCTGCCGCCGTCCTCATGTCACGTATTGCGGTATTCAAGGCGGAGGTTGATGATGGACCAGACGTACTTCGATGGGTAGACAGAATGCTCATTCGATTGTGTTCGAAGTTTGCCGAATATAGAAAAGATGATCCATCATCCTTCCGACTCGAGAAAAATTTTACTTTGTACCCGCAATTCATGTTCCATCTTCGTCGCAGCCACTTCCTGCAGGTATTCAACAGTTCGCCTGATGAGACGGCATTTTATAGACACGTGCTGAACCATGAATATGTTGGAGACTCGTTGGTCATGATTCAGCCAACCTTAGATTCTTATACTTTTGATCAAGAAGGCAGTGTACCAGTCTTGCTTGATTCGGCTTCTATCCATCCGACACACATCTTACTTCTCGACACGTTCTTCCAGATCTTGATTTTCCATGGAGAGACAATGGCAGAATGGAGAAAGGCAGGCTATCAGGATCAAGAGGGTTACGAGAATTTCAAAAGCATACTGGAGCAGCCAAAGGAAGACGCAAGAGTAAGCTGGTTTGCGTGCAAAGACGCTCGCTGGGCGTTGATATCAGATAGGCTGACTAGTGCGTAGGAACTCGTGCAAGATCGTTTCCCGTTGCCTCGCTTTATCATTTGTGATGCAGGAGGCTCCCAAGCCCGCTTCCTTCTTGCCAAGCTCAATCCCTCGACAACTCACACTACCAATACTTATGGAAATGGCAACTCAACACAAACCATTTTCACAGACGATGTGTCGCTACAGAGCTTCATGGACCATTTGATGAAGTATGTCATTCCGATGAAATAAGTCCCAAGGACTCACTAACGCAAATTCGACAGACTTGCGGTTTCAGGTACCAGCTAAGAACTCTCAGAAAGAGCGATCCTTGATAGCTGTCTTTGAGCACTAGCCTGATATAGCCTCTGGTACTTTTGGCATGGTGTCTAGGGAACTAAACAGTGGATAATGAGTACCTAGCAACGATAGACGAGGCCCAAGGTCAACTGCTGTTATGGACGTGGGGAATGTGGTCTGCAAAAATCGGGTTCTGTGCGAGGCGCCTTCACAATCGAAGGAGACCTTTACCTGTAATGAGACGGACGTATTTATGCAATGTGTCTGCTTCTTGGGGTCTATAAGTAGACAGCCTGTTAGCAAAGGGTTAAGGGTATTCGCAGTGTATAAAAATGCAAAACCAGAGGCATGATCAAGCACCTCGCCGTTCAAGGGCCATGCATAAGGCAATGATCGGCGAGACAAATGGCAAGTAGTCTTGCCAAGCTGCCAGGGCGCACGATGTGAGGCATCCAGTAAGAGCGAACAAATGGTACAAGTAGTATTTGTGCGGGAAGATGCCTATCACACAGTAGTGCCAGAGTACCCAAGTCGACTGGCCATTTACCGGATGCCTGCATTGCATCCATACATTAGATCTGCAGCCAATGCAAAAAGCCCGCAACGGTCGGATCGCGGGCAAAAGTCATTGGTTGGAGGCTGCTTGTGTGAGGCTCCTCTAGCCAGAAAGAAAGGCACCAGCGCTGTCCTTGGATTACACCTCAGGCCCGCAGCCGTAGGGAATTTTTCTTTCCCTCACTCTCATCATGCTATGACGGTAGCTCCGTTCCACGACTCTTTATTATACGGAACAAGAGGTAGAGAAGCTTTCACGGATTCTTAGCAATTATATAATCACGTTTTATGTGGGGGGTGTTCTTTAGGCGCTAGGTGTAAGCCACGGACAGCAGCTAGTGCCACCAGTGCAGCTCAGCCTCTCCCAAGACCCAAGCCCGTACGTATTAGCCAAGCCGAGAGAAAGAGAGAGAAACATCGACATTTTCCCATTCTCGAAAACCTCTGCATTTCAGCCCTTCCTCAATCTCCTTCTCTACCTATTCGGTCACGGCTACAGCTGGCAATCACAGCGCTAATACCTGCTCGAACGGCTCCAGCGCTCTCCCACTCCGCCGATCTCTTGCGGATTCCACCGTCATCAGCTTACCGCGTACAATCTCACCAATCAAGGAGAGTCTCAGCCAATCCTTGGCCGGTTAGGAAAATGACATGCAGAAAATGCTGGACAGGAAGTCGCAAAGGCATTGGAACATATCCATGCTACAACCGATGAGTCTAGGTGTAGACAGCAAACTGCATTGAAAGCACCATTGGCACCTTCTAGCGGATGTTGTACAATTTGCTTGCCCTTGTCACGTTCGGGTCTGAGGAGTGAAACGGCGAGAGGGAGGCGCCATGTTCTCAGAAATTAAGCACCAACAACGACAAAATCATTTTCAGCAGACCTTATACTCCCCTCATCATGATGAATCCAAAGACATGCAGTCGGCTCACACCGAGTGCTCCCCAAACCTCAAGCAACCCAGCCAGATGCAGCATGCTACCTTTCGACAGAGGTTGGAAAAGCCTCACCAGTATCCACGTTCGCTACGGAGTACCTTGTCGACGTCGCAGCAATCACCACCTCGAATGCAGTATACGTCTACCTCCGACACTTCGGAGCACATGCTTCGACGAAAGACCCCCAACGGAACTCTGGCCGCAGGATACGATGGAAGTCCAGTCGAGTGGACAAAGAGACCACATACGATGAAGCACCTTTTATTGCCTGCGTCGAATGCTTCCAGCCAAACGACCTATCCATACCCTCTGACCGAGGCATTTGCCGAGCATCCATCTTTTCCAAATACCCACTTTATAAATTTGGGGGCCGGAGAACAACAGCGTGCCCAGAAGTCGAACAGCAGTGTGCTCTCAAACCCTACTGTGCGAGGCGCCAGATCTAACGATGAGGTGGAGGTCAATTCGAGATGGAGATCCAACAACGTCCCATCCGCAGGTCTAGACTCTGTCTTAGAACAGTCCTATCCGCATCATCAACATGACAATGTAGCAGGGGGCCAACATGTTCCGACAATTTTACAGCCTATGTGGCCGCCATGCTTAGGCCCTACCTCGAAACATAGCCCCGCACCTTATGGGCCATATTGGGCAGATGAAGCTTTTGAGCCTTACCGTCCTGCGCCTCTCCGTGACTCGAGATTTCAGTATCAGAACCACGATCTCAGTGGTGACTTGTCTACTTCGCAGCCGCCGGCTGTCAGTCACTACGGCCAATGGCTACAAGCCCATAGCGACTCCCAGTACACTCAGATGACTGAGCACTCGATTGTATCCGCTTCTGTCTTTGGCGAGCGTGGACACGAAATACTAGATTCTTCGAATAACCGTCACGATCACACAGACAACATACCTTCTATTTTCAGCAATCATACTACAGCTACAACGCAGCAGCAATATGGCACCCCTCTCGCATACCGAAATAAACCCTCTGCCTGGAAAGATCAGAACGCTAGAACGCCGAACGATGTCTACAGTTATCCAGTGTTGGGAAAACCTGGATATTGTATGCCTTTTCTGCCTTCTCGTCACGAACCGACGGTATCTGACAACAATGCCCATTTCAAAGAGAAAGTCCTCATGTGGGCCTATCGAATCTATGGCGGCCTGCTCGCCTCCATCGAGCAGACGCGGCGCAATGCCCCTCATGAAGACCCTGCTGCTGGGATGAAACATCACTCTAGCTACTATACACACCCTCCACGGCGCCCTTACCCATCTTGGTCGAGTAATCATGGCCGTGATAATCGATCCAGTGATCTGAATATTGCAACGCAAACCTCCCTGAGGGACGTGAACAACGTTCTTAACCAACCACTGGCTTCCGTTCGTGCAGCAAAATGTTCTACGGGTCTTCAAGTCTCAGCGTTCCAGCCGTCGGCGGCAACTTGCGCATCGTTGCAAAGCGATAAAACCCGACAGCGGTGGCACTCGCGTGAGGGGGGTTTTCGACCGTGTTCCATTGCAGCACAATCTAGTTATGTACCGCCCCATCTTTCCCCAGATATGCATGCGACTTCCCCATCCGCTGCAGCTGTATATGCTATGGAAATGCTTAGCAGACTCTGTCAGGAGAGCGGATTAGAATGGACGGATGGCATGCTTCTGACTGGTTGTCTTGCGTATGGCTTAGGTGACTACAACAAAGCTATGAAGTGGTTCTTGAAAGTCTTACAACTCAATCCCAACAATGTAGAGGCCATGTCGAATTTGGCGGCCACCTTGCTTGCGCTCAACCGGAGGGACGATGCTGAGCAACATTGGCTTCGGTCTGTGAAGCTTCGACCTAGCTATTTCGAAGCCATCGAGCATCTTATCGGTCTTCTGCATGAATGTCATCGCGGAAGGGAAGCGGTGAAGCTCATCGAATACGTCGAACGCGCTCTCCGCATTGATTACGACCCGAATTTAGCACAACACCAGCGCAGCTCGGTGACTGGTGGTGGTTCTTCCGCCGACAAATATCTTTCGAATAACTCGGATCGCGACTCTATGGTCGGGTTCGAATCGAGTGGATATGCCATACCACCTGCCGACAATGGTCGAATGCTCGCTCTTGTCCATGGCAAAGGCAACATGCTTTATCAACTCGGAGATAATGCAGGAGCTGCCAAGGCGTTCGAGGATGCTATTCTTATTGGAGCCGGAAGACGTCAATTCGGCATTCGAGGTCTAATTCAACTAATTTTAGCCGTATTCTCAGAGCAGTCGCATTTAGGTGTTGGAAACCCTCATGGAAGTTTTGGTCTAGACGAGCCGATCTTGCTCCCACCTGACATTGCGCTGGAGACCTCACGGCTTGTCTTTCCAACACAAGGTCGACTCCCCGGTCTCGAGGCTGTCCCTGACGGCTTCGGCTACAAGGCAGCAGTGTCAATAATCAGTAATTCTCTCCTCTCTCTTGCCAAGATTTATCAGGATGGGATGTCTTCCAGCGGAGCGGCCGCCACCGCTCCAAGAGCAACTTCTGGCGTTCAAGAGATATTAGCACTTTATTATCTCTCGCTATCACTTCAGCCCAGCCCATCGACTGCCAATAATGTGGGAATCCTTTTAGCCGGTGTGCAGCAGTCAGCTCGATCTAAGCCAAACCTGATAATATCTAGTTCGCAAGCTTCATCCGTTCCCGGAGTCACGCCTGGTAGTGGGATCGCTCTAGCACTTGCATACTATGATTATGGCCTAAAGCTTGACTCACATCATGCTCATCTATATACCAACCTTGGTAGCCTGTTCAAAGATATTGGCCAATTGAATGCTGCTATCAAGATGTATGAAAAGGCAGTTGAGTGCGATGGAAATTTCGATATAGCTCTTGCTAATCTAGCGAATGCTGTCAAAGATCAAGGTAAAGTCAGTGACGCAATCAAATACTATAAAAGAGCTGTTACGTCAAACCCCGAATTCGCAGAGGCTGTCTGCGGTCTTGCGAATGCGCTAAACTCCGTGTGTAGCTGGCGTGGTCGGGGTGGAATCAGCCACTTTATGAATAATCGAGATCGTTGGCACGTCGACGAGCGTGGCGACTTGTTCGACTCTAAAAAGGCTTCTATATTAAGCTCTGGATGGATCGAACGTGTTGTTGCAATCGTTGAGAAGCAGTTACACGATGGTGAAGGCTGGGGTAAAGGTGTCCTTCACAGCATTGGTATAGACAAGGTACTTCAGCGATTGAGCCCGGAATTTGAAGGCCAGCACTACGGAAGTCTCAGAAGTGCCCTTGGGAGTTGGGCTGGGAACCAATGGGAAGGTGCTAAAGTAGTGCGACTCATCGAACGAGCCACGAAGGAGCTGGTCCGGCGGATCTATCGTTCTCAGTACATCGAACGACGACACGTTCCCTCAAGCCATCGCATGCGTCCACAGCTGCCCGCAGCTCTGGCCATCCCCAGTGCCCCAACCGTGCTTCCTTTTCACACGTTTACGTGCCCTTTGTCCGCAAAGCAGATTCGCAAGATCTCTCAACGCAACGGTCTACGGGTTTCATGCTCCACCCTACGAGCGTCTTGGCTCTCTGCTCACGTGTATGACCCCCCAGCACCACCTAACCCGTACCTTAACGTTGGCTACATATCCTCGGACTTCAACAATCATCCTTTGGCGCATCTCATGCAGTCAGTCTTCGGCTTCCACGACAAAAGTCGCGTCAAGGCCTATTGCTATGCAACGACTGCTAGTGATGGCTCCGTGCATCGTCAGCAGATTGAGCGGGAAGCACCGGTTTTCTATGATGCATCATCTTGGTCGGTTGATCGCATAGTAAACCAAGTTGTCGCAGATAGCATTCACATCCTCATTAATCTCAACGGGTATACTCGAGGTGCAAGGAACGAGGTTTTTGCAGCTCGTCCGGCTCCTATACAAATGTCGTTCATGGGCTTTGCAGGTACGCTTGGTGCCGAATGGTGCGATTATCTACTCGCGGACAAGATCGCGGTTCCCCCTCAGACGCTCAGGTCCTGGCGGGGAAATGTAGATCTGACAGATCAGATACAGGATGGCAATAACGAGGATGATCATGATGATTGGGTTTATGGTGAAAATATTGTATTTACGAGAGACACCTTCTTTTGTTGCGACCACAGGCAAAGTGCCCCCGATGCTCAAGAACCGCAGCTTAGCTGGCCAGAGGAACAGCAAAGGCGATGGAAGATGCGGAAAGACTTATTTCCGAAGTTACCTGATGATGCCGTTATCTTCGGTAATTTCAACCAGCTGTACAAGGTTCGCGGGTCCTCCGTCTATCACAGAGTTGTAGATTGCTGACCTTCTATGACTATTAGATTGATCCCACTACGTTCAGAACGTGGCTACGCATTTTATCCCGCACACCAAAGGCCGTACTATGGCTCTTGAGATTTCCGGACCTTGGTGAGGAGAACCTCAGAGAAACAGCGTTGCGCTGGGTTGGTGCTGAGGTCGCGTCTCGAATCATCTTCACGGACGTGGCGCCAAAGCACCAACATATTTCGCGAGCCCGAATCTGCGATCTTTTCCTAGACACGCCGGAATGTAATGCCCACACCACCGCTGCGGATGTGCTCTGGTCAGGAACGCCGTTGCTGACCCTGCCGAGGTATGACTATAAAATGTGTTCAAGGATGGCTGCTTCAATTCTGAAAGGAGCATTGCCAAAGGACGCTGAGGGTGACAAAGCGGCAGGGGATCTGATTGCAGACAGTGACGAGGCTTATGAGGAGCAGGGAGTGGAGCTTGGTAATGACTTAGTATACGCGACGGAGGATGGCAAGCTTGGAATGGGTAAGGGTAGATTGATGGAGCTTAGGAAGCTTCTCTACGAGAGTCGACGGACTAGCCCGCTCTTCGACACCCGACGCTGGGTTCGGGATTTGGAATCTGCATATTCAGAAGCGTGGCGCAGATGGGTCGCTGGAGAAGGTGGAGATATATGGTTGTAATGATGAAGGATTTCTGCCGTTCGAGCATGTACGATTTTACGATTATGATGTACGAAATGTGGAATAGCGAAGGAGCAAGAGGAGGGAAATTCCTGGCATTGGATCGGGTATGATGGCATATTGCATAGCGCTGGGGATTCTGGACATATCATTACCTGCTCGAGCACCTGGTGGCTCGCGGGCTTGGGCGACGGAACCAAATATCTGGGATGTTTGAGATAGTAAGAAGATGGGGCAGATACGCAGTAGGTTCTACGCCCTGTCTTCCATCTGTGATGGTTATTGAAGGCAAGGACCTCTTTCTCTGATGGCTCTCTCTGGTGCCCCCTATCCCACGGCATTGCCACGTTCACCTGACTAGAGGCACAAGAGTTTGTGATGCGTACGCCCTCAGAATGCAACTTGGTCCCACTCATGTCTTGATTGAGCAACTGTAATTCTAGGGTAGAATCCCCCCCTATCCCGACTAGCATGAGAGCCGTAAATTTACAATCAATCCACCCATCAACGGCATTTTCACATGTGGGCGCAACTTTCTTAATCTGTTTCACGGGTAGATTCAGAGCTCCTAGTGTATATTGCTCTGATGCCATTTAAGGCTTCTTTTGCAGCATGATACTCTTGATGGGGTCAATAGGTAAGGGGGTAGGTAGCCCCCGGGAGGGGGGGGAAGGGGGAGGATGGGTTGGATACTGGAATAAGAAAGTAAATAAAATTAGGCAATTTTTATATTGAGGATATTTGAAGTGAGGGTAATCCTTGTGATGGGTAATTGATGGGTATCTTCCGGATAGGCTGGTATTGGATGTGGAAAGAGATTGCCTTTCGGCCACCCTGTACGAGGCAATAACGCTGATCAGCAGGCATGGTGACATTGTCGATTGATTGAAGAAAGTTGCGCAAGCAACAAGAACAACATTATTAACATGTACCCTTGCTGGGTGATGTGTTTGAGACGACCTAGAGTGAGTGTTGAAGTGTTGATCAAAGTTGCAGGTAGCAGGGATCGTCCGGCTCAGCTACTTTTACTGCTGCAGAGTGCCAGGAGAGTTGCAGACCAAATTCCAAATAATTCCTTCACCCTGGCTAGGCGCCATGGACGAAAACGGCTAAGAGCTTCAAAGGGGTTGCTTTCCTCTTGCTTTCCTCTTGCTTTGCTGCCATCCTGCCTGAAGTTTCCAAAGCCTCCCAAAGACACTCCGTAGATGGCGTCCATCTGCTGAAACTGCGCATTTGGTATGCCGGTGCAGGTATGTAACAATAAATGATAATGAGAATAGCAATGATGATGATAAATTATGACAATAACTTATGACAATAAATAGTAATGATAATAGTAACAACAACAATAATGAGAATGATAATGAGCATGATAATGATACACTGCCCGTGCCAAGCATTGAGTATGTACCTTCCCCCCATCCCCGAATAACATGATGCTTGATGCAAACCACAAATGTCACAATTCGGCAGTCGCTTAAAAAGCGCGGATCGAGTTAGTTTGGGCGCTTCATGAAAGCCATGAATGCCAAATAATGGTGGCCGTCGATGGCGACCGTTGGGAACTGGCAGTACTGTCATCAAGTGTCACACACCAAAACCAAAAAAAAGAGGTGTGTCTGGTTCATCGGTCGATCCCCCCCCCGGACTATCTCGCTATTTTAACTTGATGACCATTGGAGACCCTCAGACCATTGGGTGTTTAGCGTCCTCGTAGGTCCCAACCGGTCCCAACCTTATGCACTTTCCATTCCCCATTATTTGTCTACCCTTGAATTGCAGACCTGGCAGCTGGCAGCAGGAACGCCGTCGGCGACACTGCAGGGAGCGACGCCGCAAGCAGACAAATGAAGCGAGCCGGGTCTTCACGTTCTAGACTGCAAAAGCCATCATCTTACCCATCCCCTTCACGCGCAACGGTCCAGCGGCATCCCAAGCGTCATGCGAAATGCGGATGACGATAGACGACATATTGACTGGACCGCAAATGGTACGTATGATCTTTAATCCCACCCTAGGCGATCTATCGAGGCTCAGAATCAACATTCAAGATGCAAGATGCTTTTCCATGACCATGGCACGCACGCAAGTAGTGTTTCATGAATCCTTGCACATGCGCCTCGAGCTGCAAACCCCACCCACTTTGCAGATGGCCCGAACTGCTCCATGGACCATGACAGTTAACGGTGCATCGCTAATTGCAAGGTGTATTGTAACACATTATGAGAGCTTCAGGCGTTCTGTATGGAAAGAGAAGGGCCGAAACCACATCTACGAATCAGGGTAACCGTTGGAGGTCCGAAAGCGCCACGATTACCTTTTGGAGCTGAAGCGTCACTGGGTACAAGGTCAACTCCCGGAGGATTTGCTGAATTGGGTTGAGGACAGGAATGATCTGCACAACGTTTTCCGGTCCCGATTCCCACGAAACCCTGCCAGATGAGATCCTAGCGTCTACCATGTCGCAACGTTGGTTCGTGGGTACGTGGACTGCCGTCATGATGCATGAACACTAACGCACGGTGAGTGGGACTAAGGCCCATCGCTCCTCGCTCGTGCTCGGTGGACTTGAGGTGCATAATGCGGCCGCAGGTCCCGCGGGTACTTTACGTGTCCCGAGACGCGAGAGAGAGAGAGTGAGACAGAGAAGAAGAAGACTATGGAGGGTGGGGGGTAGAGGGAAAGGTAGGAGAGGGAAGGGCGACAAAGCTCTAATTGGGGTGGTGTTTGTTTGGATTGATGGACCAAGCAGACGAATCAGAATGGTGAGTGGGCTCCATTGTGCACTGTGAGTAGCAGTCGGTCGGTGGATTGAGATTTGAGGGTAGCAGTATGGGCGGATGAAAACGCCCATGATCCATGATGCATCATCCATCACCCATCATCCATGAGACTTGCGAATTGTGAAGTATGAATTGGTGGAAATGGATGTCATTTGACCCCTGGAAGAATGGAACGGTTATTTGATATGACGACAGGGGACAACGGCAAGTTTGTTTTGGTAGGCGAGATTTCTGCAGCACCACCGCTAGTGATGGCGTCGTGTGGGCAGAAAGTCTAGACCATTCAAATGGCCCCGGGAATTCAGCGCGATGCAGCGATGCACCAATGCAGCGCCAACTTCCAAACGCCCGTGCATGACATATGGGCACCCGGACACCTCACAGACATCCTCACACCAGACACCAGGGAGACATGGTGAATGCTTGCTTCCTATTCACCCTACCCTCTCACCCTATTCACCCTAGATTAATCTTACGCCTTGCCTTGCCTTGCCTTGCGGCTGGCTGATCCTCACATGTCCTCTATTTCGGGCGTAGTATGCAAATCCATTCGTCTGATTCGCAACCTGCCATGCCACTTTTGGTTTTACGCATTACGCACCACTTTTTGCCCCCAGAGGCTTGCGGGCTGATTACACGCTCGACTGGAACAGCGTAAACGTAAAGTCGGCATGATTATTCTTGTACACGGAACGTTATTGATAGGCTCGGGATGCTTGAAGAAGAATCGAGGGCATCCGTCATGCCTGAGGGAAGTCAAACCCCCCAAAGTCAAGCCAGGCGAAGAGATGTGATAATAATCTGTAGGAGCAATAATCAATAAAGCTATGTACTATCTATCGCCATCCATCAGCCACTGTGATCCTGACCGACCTGCTGGAATTGACTTGCTCCTTCCTCCTAGACTGACTTTTCTTTTCTTTCCTCGCCTTTCCCTCCCTCCCCTTCCCTTTTCCTGGCTCCCTTTTCCCAGCCAGTGTCTGGTATCTTTGATATGCCAATATTACTGTTTCGTTACCACGTATTCCAGCAGATTTGAGATCTATCTGCCTAGTCCTTTAGCTCCCTTCTCCGGACACACCTTCACTCCATTCCCATCGTCCCACAGGCACACTTTGGCAGGAAACCGCTCCCAAACTAGCATCATTGACAAGCCATCCTAAAGCCATCCAAGCCATCAACCAGCGCCTCTTTCGCTCTTTCCCCAACTCGACCACTCTTAACCGCACGCTTGTCCACAAATTCTCTCCCCTCGCACTGCTCTTGCCTCTTTTGCCAGTCCCCAACCATCGGTAAAAAAAAAACGCTCAAACTCGAGCGTTGCAAGCTCCAGCCAAGAAAGAAAAAATTCCGTGACCATACTTCCTTCCCACTACTTGCTCGGCATGAGACATGTTACACGCCCGACCGAAATCGTTACCACTGTGGCACTTTTTTCCCCCTTCTCTCTCTTTCTTCACCTAAAGTCTGTACAAAGCCTATCCATATACGCCATTAATATTCCGCCATTCCCCGTCTTTTTACTCTGCAAAATATTCAACCTACATGCGCATTACCGTCGTTGGTAGTTACAGTCGTCGCTTGTCAACAACTATGTATGTCCTTGGGTGTATAATTCGGTCTTTCTCGAGATGCTAACCAATGTTTAGCGTGTCTGCTACTTTGTAACCATCACCATGGGCGCCAAACGAGGACCTTGGTCGCAGAATGAAGATCGGTCGCTCTTGGAGCTGGTCCAAACTCAAGGTGCCCACAACTGGGTCAGGATCTCGCAATTCATCCGTACCCGGTCTCCCAAGCAGTGCAGGGAGCGGTATCACCAGAATCTTAAACCTAGCCTTTGTCATGATCCAATATCGCCAGAGGAAGGGGAGATCATTGAACGCCTGGTATCAGAGATGGGCAAGCGCTGGGCAGAGATCGCGCGTCGTCTTCCGGGCCGTAGCGACAACGCCGTTAAGAATTGGTGGAATGGAGGCATGAACCGTCGACGTCGAATCGTTGTAAGGCGCGAGGGAAGTGTGCGCGGTGGTCTAGAATTTGATGAAAATGTTGAGCCTCTGTCATTCGCGCGACCAGCCCCTGTACCACCACATCCAGCAGATCGACACATTTTAGTGCCGAAGTCTAGAAGAAGGGTTGAGCCGCCTTTGATTTCACCGGTCCATTCTGAGGTGTCCATGCCGGATTCCCTTGGTGAGGCCCCATCTCTGGTGTCCGATTCGAGCTCCCATTTCTCAATGTCATCGCCAAATGCCGTCGCCCATCCCCACCGTTATCTTCCTCCCCCGGAAACACCACAGTCGGATTACTGGCGATCGAGCTTGCACAATACCGTTGGTACAAAACCCTATCCCAATCGAATCTCAACAGCTCCTGATCGCTCACCCACGGTATGGAGTCAAAATGAAGTACCCAAGTCACCAGCCAATCCAACTCCGCAGTATCAAAGACTCCAACAATTTGCTGAAGTCGCGGCGAGGACGGGCCCTGTGGCTAGTTCTGTTGTTCAGCCTATGCAGCGGCCTCCGCACCCTCTTCCATCCTTCAGAAACCTAGTCGATGAAGCGGACAGCCCAAGATTTTTGATGGGAGCCTCGAGAACGACGACGTCTGCTGTTCCTTCGCTCCAGCCACCAACGAATCGCCAGCTCGTAGGCAGTACCCAACACTCTGCTTCCCGACATCCTGAACAGCTAGATATATTATATTCTCACCCATCGTTTTCTCCGCCCAACAGGTCGACAATGTTGGAACAATCGGTCCCTTTTTCCGCTAGCCCTCCACTACAATCTCGTGTCCAGTCGTCGGATGGGCCAAACTTTAGAAAAAGGTCAGCAGGTGACGCTGGCCTCTCTCCACCATCACCAGAGAAGAAGAGAATGACACTGTCAGCAATTCTTCGTTAGACAGGGCAGAAGTTCGACTTTGAGCTCAGACCACACAAACTTGCCAAGTGATTCTGGCTCAAACCAGATCTCTCGAGATCTTTTTAATATTTCGAAGGCATCGATTGCAATTCTATTGCTCCGAGTCTCGAATTTATTATAGACATGCGCAATGACACTTTGTTCCAAGAGATACCCTTATGCAGCCGGCGTTGAGCAAGAGAGGATGCATTCAGGCCGGGAATTCTCAGCGATGATGCTTTTTCCCCCTCTTCCCCCCCCCCGGAAAACCAGCGATGACTACGGCTTTGCACATTGCCACTTGCAATGGCAGATCTGCATGTATTCAGTATTACATTATATCCTTGCGACCATGTCGACTCGTATAAGCACCTGGATTTGCTGGGTCTCGATGCTCGGATCCCCAAACTCTCAGCTCCCACATCGCGCTATGTATTCATTTCTGAATATGTGGAAAGTAATGTCGTTGGATAGAGAGAACAACCGTGGTCACGATCCTACTAGTGGTACTCATTGTTTGCGTACGGGTTTCGTGAACGTTGGCTCAAGAGCCGCTCACAAGTAAAAAGTGTTTCGTTTCTTGAAAGGACAGCCACCCAACTCAGCCAGAAATTTGCCTACACGGTCGCCAAGCGCATGGACGCAGAAGCTCCAATCCTTTGGCCAAGCAGATGCGCACTTTTGAGAAGGCCAAGGATATAGCCGATCTTTAACGATCCTTTTCGGCAACTAGCATATTGCCTTGAAAGAAGCTTGATCCGCATCAAAGACTTGGGTGCTTGACAAGGAACAATGTCTCGGTGGAGACCAACGGTCCAAATTTCGGAGACGTTGATTTTCGAAGCGCCTCTGAAACCAACTGGATAGAGTGCCTTGCCGCTGACTGCGCCGTACGTCCCGCAAGCTTTCCACAGGATTCCTAATCAGCCTTGAATATTGTGTAATTGTGGGTCAAGGGGAACGGGTCGAAATTGCTCCCATCGTACCGAGCCCACGACAGAGGTTCCTCGCCAGGCATCAACGTCTTGCTTCGAGTCACTACTTTGGCACATGAGATAAGTGGAGACTGTAAGATAAATCGCAACCGGAGTTTCCTGTGTATTGTATTGAAACTTGAAATCACGAGTGAATACAATCAACTTATTATGTCGCGCAATGTACAAATCTAGTCAGAGCTGCACACGAAGGGTATCCGCCAGAGCAAGGAAAGATAGGAGAAATTCATCATTCTCGTCAGCAATCATCAGTCCCACCATGTGAGATTTGGTGTGATGCATGGGCGAAGTCGGGGCTGCCTCGCTGTGTACTTGGTTGTGAGATGCAGCGCGGTGTTAGAGGATGAGAGCACGGACACTACTTGACCTGATCACTGCCCTCTCCCTCGGAATGGAAAACGCGAGCACACGTACCGTCAAGCCTCGCACAATTGACGGATTGACTGGGCTGAGTGAGGGCTATTCTTTAACATGAACATATAAGAAGATGAGATTATAAGAAGATGAGATGGAACATTTGCTACAGTGTGGAGAGTGTCAAACAAGCTCATCGCTCAGGCAAGGCAGCTGCATATAAACATTCGGCACCTACCAGCACAGGATGAAAATTTTGAACATTGAAGATTGAACATTCAAGATTGAAGAGGGTACTCTAATAAAGTGGGGTGTTTAATTTTGACCCCTTGGAAATAGAGTTTCGGCCTTTCCCACACTTCCGCCTGCTGTCCCAATCACTCAATGAAAATGCATCAACCACTTTTTTTCTCTCTCTTCTCTCTGTCTGCGCACTTTAAAAACCATCTTGTATCCGAATGATTTTTAAATCTCCTCCAGCTCCACCAGGCCGTTACCATTGTCACTCTCCGCAACTTTACCCTTCAACTTCCTTGCCTTCCTCCTACTCTTGGCATCTTGCACGCCAATGGATATCATCAGCGCCTCTGCCATGCCACTTCATACTGGCCTGTCATCATTCGATCTGGTCTCTTGACCTTTCCTTCGTCGATGTTGGTGTCGCTACGCCTGCGACGATTCCAGTAACTAGAAGAACAGTGAGAAGAAAAGACCGACTAAAAATTAATGATCTAAAAATTCACCTCTTCACCGCAGTCCATCGTCCATTTAATAAAAAAGCGGCTACTCAATCCCCTCGGGGCGAGCTTCCACCTCTCCTCGGTTTCGGCGTGCGTGCCCTCTGATATGACTTCTAACGTCAAGGTCTTCGCTTCTCGTGCTCTTCCCAACTCCGCGCATCCTTCTTATTAGCGGACTGCTGAAACAATTGGACTTTTGCGCCTTTGGGACCAGCCCCTTATCCTTGACTCACTTGGGGCCGTGACTGTTTTCTTACAGAAATCGCTGGAGACAGGATTTCCTTTATGAGTGCAGCTTAGTCGCTGCCTTGTACTCCTCCTCTGAGAGCCCTAGTGATTCAGGCAAGAAGCGGGCGTACCAACTGTAGGCATGTGAATATGGCCCATACGTGCTGGAAGATAGGCTTTCTTGTGCAGACTCATGTTGACTCGCAGTCGTGGGATGCTGGATGTGGATGTCCGTAAATCCCGATAAGGAAGGTGAGTAAGAATTGTAGGCGATCGGAAGCTGTAGAACATCCATAGGCCGTAGAGTCTGAGTGATGAAAAAGTATCGGGCGTCGCCCTCAATAAATTCCTTGCCCTCGTTCTCGTCACGGACAGCTTCTTCACCTCCTATATCCCCGAATGATGTCTCCATTGCCTTATTCTCGAGAAGCTCATCATCTAACATTTTGCTCCTTGGTGAAGTCTTCCTCCTCGATCTCCCCCTTAACGTATCTTTCATCGTCGATCTCGTCGCCGGGAATCCTTCATTCCTTGTACGTAGGCTCCCATGAGTGGGTCGCCAGCTTTGGATGGTTCCACACCGATAGAACACCAGCAGCCCGGGATCCTGAGAGAACAAAGCAGGCCGCTACTTGCTCCTGTGGTTCGTGTTTTGATAGCACAATGCATGCAGCCGTGGTCTTCATTGCAAGAATCACAGACAGGGCTAGACTTTGCTCCAAAGCGAGCATAAGCGCATTCATCGTCAACTGTTGGCCATCCAACCAAAGATTGTGATGACCTTTTCGCGAATCACAGTTGGCGTGTTGCGCTCCACTAGCTCATAGTCAACGTTTTGGCCTTGTTTGCGCATGTCTTCGATCACGCCCTTGAATGTTGCGGTTGAACTTATGGTTAACTTCTAGCTGCAGCGTTGCTTAAATTGCAGCTATGAGGTGCTGAGAGCAAGGCTTAACGGTCGAGGTTGCTGATCGTTGAGAGCCTTTCGAGGAACAAAGTAAAGTAGCAATTGTCGCGCTTCATGCGCAATCTGGACAAGATGCAGAGCCTTTTCATCACGAAAGCAATGCAATTGTAACTCTAGGGGATATACTGCTCATTAGAAGTGAAAAATAACCTTCGTTGTAATTGTGGAGCTTCCTGTGTCGCCTGTTTCTTCGAGCTATTTTTTTTGGCTGCACTTGTCCACGCAGATGCACAATAACAAGAAAGGTCTATAAATCATCATTGATAGGATCAAAAACCATAAAGCAGCTGTCTCGACGTTCAAAATGGTCTATTGGACACTTCACTTCCCTGAAATTGAAACCCTATGGAATCTGCTGCGCCAGTGGGTGGATGCCGCCACCTTCTCCGTTGAACATGTGAGCATGAGTTTCAGTATCTGCTTGGCGATACATAGAAAGAACAGAAAGTCAGATCGATCCAAGGCTACCTTCTTTTGTTGAATAAAAGGTATGAGACCAATTTGATGGACAGAGTCCCTGAGGGTCCATTGAGACTAAAGCCATTCAGCATAAGTATTGGACAACTGGGATAATCCTAAGCGACTTGAAGAGAGACTCAAGAGGACGTCAAGACGATTGTCATCATTGACTTTGTGAAGAGGAGATAGCTGGGGATTGTGAGCTTGTGGATAGCTCGATACCTGAGTCACTTTACTCTATTCACGGTGTACAAAATGCATTTCAATCTTTGACGTTGTCGCCCATCTCACGTATATAGATATCATATGTACGGGAAATCAGTGTATTCAAGGATTACTACGTCGACTATTGGGGTTCCAGTATTGCTGAAATAATTGCAATTGATTACGGAGGTTGTACCAAAAATCCTGTATTCTAGGCCCTAGATAGACAGAGTATATGGATTTTAGGTATTTGACCCCCAGAAAATTGCACTGAGTACTTTTCGGCATGGAGTACAAGAACCTCGAAAGTCCTTTAATTTTTCGTCACTTGTATCTTTACAAGAATATACTCGATTTATAATATTCTGACAACGCGAGAATCGCGAGAATCGAGACGATGACTTCCGTACACGACCTACCTTTGAGATATGTACTTTTCAATTACTGTTAATTTTCTACAGGTCCTCGGGTGGGGAGGGCGACAAATATGCCAAGGATTGAACAGCGGAACGGGAGAGCTACTTATAAAGCTCAACTTTATCGGCCTTTCAAGATCTCTCAACTATTTTACTTTCCACTCTCTACTCCCTCTACACATTCTCATCCTTTCATCTCATATGAGATTTGAAATGGCTCCCAATAGCTCGCACGCAGTCTCCAAGTGCTCCTAAGTCGAACATTCTGTTCAATTTAACTCATTCACTGTTCACAACTCCTCTCGTTACTTCTGCTTCAATTGCTGCTCATGGAGGTCTCATATCCCAGCTCGGTATTGGAGCGCGAGTTTAACATAGACCAGAACACGGCAGAAATGGACCTTGACAACATGGACCTCGACATCGACCTAGGGTCAGTGGACGATTGCAACGAGCCTTCAGCCGTCACAAACACAATCGCGGAATCTGTGGTCCCTCCAAGTCAAATCTCAGAAGTTGATCTAGCACCCCACAAAGTTTACATCCGTGGCCTCGAGGACATGACCACATCCGACATCAAAATGTTTTCTGCAGAACATCACCCAAGTAAGACGCCGGCTCGCGTTGAATGGATCGACGACACATCAGCGAACCTTGTCTTTGAAGGAGAAGAGACTGCTATTGAAGTACTTCGGCATCTCACACTTGCGTCTGGTGACAGTGAATCGCTACCTCTTTCGCAACTCCGAGCTGCCAAACCCCTTTCCACCCATCCGGGCTCTTCTCTATACGTGAGAATAGCAGCGATTACGGATCAAAAACGTCCACGGGCATACGAAGCTAGCAGGTTCTACATGATGCACCCCGAGCATGATCCCAGGGAACAGCGCCGCCGAGGTGGCAATATCGACTATCGTAGAAAAGGTTACTCTGACGATGAGCATCGGCGAAGGAGGCGCAGGGAAAAGGAAGATGAGTTTGATGCGTCAATGTACAGCGACGGTGAGGCTACAAGCAGGCGTGACTCGATATCGTCGTCTGCAAATGAACTTGGCATTGAGGGGAGAAGAAATGCTCGGCTTCATGGCGACTCTTACCGGCCGGCTAGAGATGAGAGAAACGGTGCTCGTACCACTCGAGACCGCAGCGCATCACCAAGCGGGCGCAACCGACGCACTCCGCCTCCGATCTACCGTTCCCGTGATCCTCATCCCTTTCCCCACGAGAACAAAGGCAAAGAGCTGTTTCCATCAATACCCAGGTCTGGTAGGGATGCTGATCGTAATGCTAAGGATCTTTTCAGCAGTAAGATGCTTACTGCGGACGTCACCAAGGGACTCTCCTCAAAGAAGTCAACGTCAGCTAGCGAGGCAGCACCCTACAGCAGAGATCGTTTCAGCAATAGAACGCTCGCTGCAGAAGTGAAAAAAGAACTCTTTCCACACAAGGTCAGCTTGAGTAAGCATAGTCGCTCTGATGCTTTCGACGCCGCGGATGAAACGGCAGACCTCTTTGCAAATGGTATGCCTGTGCCCTTCACGGACGGACCTGGCTCTCGCAACAGTCCGATCAATCGACTGAGATCTTCGGGTTTCCAATCTCAAATCGATGGTCGAGACCTTGATAACGGTCTCAATATTCGAGGCGTATCTAGAGAGCAAAATCAGGGCTTCTCAATCCGTGGTGGGGCGGCCGTCAATGCAACTGGGACGATCAAAGAGCTTTTCCCAGGAAAGGCTGCAGGTAATGCGGGAAAAGAGCTGTTTGCGGAGAAGGTTGAGGGAAGGGGGGGAAGAAGGAATCGAGCAGAGGACATGTTCTATTAAGCTGCAGCACTTCCGAGTGTCCGCTCCATGCTGGACAGCACGGATGCTTCTGCAAGACACTCACCAAGGCAATCAGCATTCCAAGTCAGCCGGTTGCATGAGTGCAATAATATGCTTCCGAGCGACGAGAGATCTACAGCGTGGCGTTTCATTCAGGATAGTCAATATACCCCAAAATTCAGAGATGTAGCGGAATTAAGATTTCTCCAATATGCCAGGCTTGAAAGTTCTCCGGAGTGATAATTACCGTAGTGCATTATTTTGACTGATTTACTACTCTTGGTGCCGTGACGTCCTATACCAAATTCTTACCATCATCATCATGCCAGCCCTGGACTCTCCACCCATTATTGTAGCTAGGTTTCTCAGGGCCAACAACTATAATAATGTGCGTGAGTTGATATCATTTCCTCCGTAAAGCCGAAGACAGTCTCACAGAAGAAAACCATGGCAGACTCTCTCAGCATTCATAACAGAAGCTGGACTTTCGTCTGATGCTGGTACCACAGGCAAGGGAGACTTGACGATTGAAAAGATACTGGAAGAGAAGAATGTTTTCGATCTTAGTTTACGCTTCGAGAAGACTGGTCCTAAGGATGGGAACAAGGGACAGTGGACGCCCGGTAACACAATGTATAGAGGCCGGATTCTTCTCTTCTAATGCTACATTCTCAGCTCCTTCCAATCCAAACCAAATCTCTACAATACCTTCAGCTACGAACATACTTCATGTCTCTGTTCATAGTCTCTGTGGCGAGGAGCCCCTCCAATTGTTATTTGTCTCGACGGCCGATAAACAATTGCATCTCCTTGCCACGAATACGACATTCAGCATTTACAAGTCCCTTCCTTACGTGCAAGACTCTCCCATCCTCTCATGCATTTCTCTAGGCGGAAGAAGTACAAAGACGATCACAACAGGAATGTCTGGTCAAGTTGTTCTTTATGATCATGCCAGGGATATGGTAAGTGGACTTTTTGGAGTAAGAATTCTCCAACATATCATGTTTGAGCCCCAAGCCATGTCCAGGAAGACTCTCCTGCTCCTGAATCTACTTTGAAACTCAGTTTCTTGAACTCACAGAAGATATGCTCAGTTAGACTTCTGCAGGTCCTTGACACAAGGAATGATCATTCCAAGTATGTGGTCAAAGTGGCCGCTTGGAACGAAAATATTGTAACTGCAGGATGGGACAACAAGGTGTTCCTTTACCATGCAAGTGGCAACTTCTCGAGTTTAGGAACTCCAGTGGCCGCAGTTACACTGTCTACGAATCCGGAAACAATCACCTTTGTTAGGCACCCAGATTCAGATCATCCAATTCTCCTGATCACCCGCCGGGACTCGACGTCATTGTATTATTATTCTCTGGAGCTAAAGCTGCTAGGATCCCAGAATTTAGCTCCTCATTCCAATTCATGGATAACATTCACTCCCTCTTCTGTCGAAATATGTCCCCAGGACCCGACGCTGCTGGCGGTCGCTACCTCTGCTATACCCCATATGAAGGTCATAATCGTTAGGCTGTTACTTCCATCTTTGACAAGATCCTCTTCAACCAATGCTAGTCCTCTTACACAAGTGGCCCAAACCAGGGGCAATCTTGCCATACAGGACAGACAAGAAGCAGCAATCCAAGTTCATGTCAGCACGATGGCCCCACAGACACCATACTCGACGCCACAGGTAGTATGGCGCCCTGATGGAGCAGGGGTTTTTGTAAACGGAGACGATGGGATCATTCGTGGATTGGAAGCAAAGACAGGGAAAGTTGTTGCAACCTTGCAGGGCGGCCATCAGGTGGGGAGCAAGATCAGAACTATCTGGGTATGTACAGGAGCAATTTTTTTTGACTAGTATCACAATATGAGTTGTAAGACACGTTTTGGAGTTGAAAATGTCAGATGGCTAGTCGGGCTGTTCCATTGCTCGAGCCTAATTCTCGAAGAGGGAATGCTGACTGCGTAATCTCCATAGTGTGGCTTGATCGATGTTGAGGATGGAAAGGAGGAATGGCTTGTCTCTGGGGGTTTCGATCGCAGGTTAGTGGTCTGGAAACCTGCTAAGCAGACGTGAAATCCATGTTTACTATTCGTACAATGCGGTGGGTCTCAGAGCGCGGTAAAATCCTGAGTATGATTAGAGACAAAGTGATAGATATTACCCTTTCTCCATGCACCCTCACTCCATAGGACATCGAAAGGAGGGTGATTGGTAATGAAAGGGCTTTTCAGTTTTGGCACGTAAAAAGATGATAATCCTTCAGCAACCGCGCATAGACAAGCAGTCGGAGCTGTACACACATATGCCTTAGAAGAAAATGGATCGGGCAGAAGAGCGTGGAGCAGCGAAATGAGACAAACACTGGACGGACAACTATTTTTTTGCAGGACACGGGGGTGGTTCCCGACACCCCCTAATTCGAGAGCAATTCTCGATGAAAGACCATAAGCCTGGATAGCGGACTCGGAAATTATGCATGCACTCTGGTGAATCCGTCTAGATGCAAATTTCATCAAGCCATGCAGCGACATCACTGCCCAAGCTGCATCACGAGACCATTTTCCGCTTCGTCATATTCATGCCGCGTCTCTCTTTCCCTCCTTGACCTCTTTCTATTCTATGAGTTAGCTTTGCATTCTATCCCGTGTAATTCCATGGAAAATACCAAAGCTCTCATAGTCCCGTGTAGTGCATGCCTATGGTTTCGTCGAAACTTGGGATCGGTACCGTTGAGGGAGGGGTAGCGGTGGGTCTTGGGCTTCTTGATCCTATTGAATGTGTTCCGGTCAGCCTTGACTCATTCCAGGGAAATTCTCACATCGTAATGAGGGTTTCTGAGCCATCGCGGACTGTAGAAAAGAAAGGGAACCGCACCCGTTCCGGTGGGCTTTTTTGCTTTGATTATGCTGCGAGGAGTTCTTAGATTCTATGTGCACGTGCAGTCAGCTTGCGTTTTTGGGAGCATCAGAGCTTGTCAATTAGCGGAGATGCGACTGACTGGCCATTATGGGAGCTTTGGAGAACGGTGCTTAGGATGAACCAGAAGTTGATGAGGTTAGAGTCGGTGCGTGGGCGGTGGTTGCTTCTCGCCTAGCTCGGTCAGATTTGTGGGAAATTGACGGCTAGAGTAGGGCTGAGTATTCCGCAGTTTGGGGTACAGGCAGTCGCATTTGACAATGTCTCTTCTCTATACTCTGCGCAAAGCATATGATCTCAAATGCAAGTGACTCTCAGGACTCATGCGCACTTGGTATTTTCTTTGAGCCAGTGATTGAACCTCAGGCTAACAATAGAGAATACAAGCCAAGAATACAAGTCAATACGGATTACGATGATGACGAGCTGTATATGTACATCATCCACAATCTGTATCAAGCATCACTTGATGAGCACGGATATAGCTTGCGTTGCTTGGTCAGGTAAAACCCCTTTTGCCTTGGATGCAGCGGCTTCGGCTGCCTTCAGCCTTTCTGATTTCATTCTACGCAGGTAAGCAAAGAGGACGAGGAACAAGATCTCCATTCTATGTCCTCGTCAGCATCGTGACTTGCTCAAACATAAGGCCAACTTACCTTTCTTTTGTCATCATGAGCAAACCCTGTACGAGAATTCCCTTTGTGATCTGCGGAGCAATGCCTTTGAACAACGCCAAAGGCCCCTCTTGCTCAATAATGTATGCCATGACTTCAGTGAAGCTCTTGAAGCGTTTGCCTTCCCTGGATGGCGGTGGCCGCGATTGGAGGCCTACCTTGGCGACGATCAGCGGTTGTGTGGCTATGGTTGCCAACGCTTTTGACGCTGCGCCCAAGACTACGAAGGCGTCAGTCAAGCAGCCGTGATAACAATGCAGTATTCAGCTCACAGAATGACTCCCATGGTTTCAGGTTAGTCTTTCCGGGGAAGAATAGGTCCTTTAATCTCTGATATGCACCGTAGGTAATTGCAGGATTCACCACCAGCACCAAACTTGCTTTCAAGCCCCTCCACAAACCCGTCCAACCGTCATCGCTATTTACAACCTCCCGTGCGGTGTCTACCAGGCCCTTCTTATCGCCCTTTGGCTGTGTTTGCTGACGCGTTGTGACGACGGATACTGGTATAGTGAACACCTGAGCAATGGCTCCAGCAACAGCACCTAATGAGAGCTCTGTTGCTGTATTGGGAGGCTTGGCAAGACTTCGAGAGGATATGTAGAGTGTGCGGACAATAGAATACCAGTAGAAGTAGGCAAAGTTTGTGGATGCAACCCCTATTAGAGACCCATTGATCCCAGAGTAGAGCCCGAGGAGCCCTTCATCATCAATGATCTTGCGAAGAGCATCGATTGTTGATGTATAGTGCACATTATTGGTTGTAAGAGGGATTGGATCTGTTGCTTTGCGTTTTACCTGAACCTGCAAGCGGGTCTTGACTCTGATCCGCATTGTCAGCAAGAGCTTCTCGTGACTTCTCCACAGCGGGGAGCTCGGCGTACATATCGAGTGGATAGACGATTGAATTGGCCAAGACAGCTCCAGTGGCACCTGCCAGAGCATTACCCCATGGTGGTAGTGGCGGCTGACCAGCTTTACCAGGCATCACCAAAAAGAGAAGATGTATAGGAAGTGCAGGTCATGGAGATCTACTTCCACGGCAAGCACAATTCGCGATAGGGGGCAATCTCTATCAAGGCCGTTGGTAGCGACTTCTTGTTGATTATCCACAGGCTCCGCCTTCGGTCATTGTCATTTAGGCTCAGCCGAGGCTGATGAAAGGGGCTAGCGTTACAGACTATACCTAGTCATTACTAGTGCCTTTACCAATTCTTCTGCACACGCGGTCCTTCAGCTCCACGTCCTTGAACGCTGATCAGTAGGGATCATCCAATCTTTGGTGATAGCTGCAGCGGCTCTCGTGTAGAACAGAGGGAGCGAGATGCTATTTTTAGACTCGCATATAGCCACAGGTCAACCAATACATCCGAGAGTGCGATAATCTCTCAACAGCATCATGACAGGGTCGACTAAGCTTCTTGTCTCCTCAATTAGAAAATCATGCGAACAGAGAGAGAGATCTGTTGGGAAATCTGCGAGAAGAGCGAACGAACTCGATGAACCCATCTCGGAACGCGAATTGACCACCCGAGAGAAGATTATACTCTTGGAAGCTTCCAAACTGCATGGTTGTCGCTTTCTACCTTGGACCACTCCTCCAATTTCTTCGGACTTTGAGACGTTGTCTGGCCAGCCTTATTTCATGTAAGTGGTAATGGAAGTGAGAAATTCCGAGGTGCTCGATGCTCTGTCGTCTACTTTTTCTAAGCATGCTCAGAGACAATGCAAAGTTTCCCTTGTCAACGGTGCAGCTGGATGTCTTCGATGCGTGGCGAAGGCCAAGAGACCTCCTGGAGAGTTTTCATTCTACCCCGGCACGGTGTTCGACCATGCTGGCCCATGGTAGAATCGACCTTGTCCAGGATGTCACCACAGACTGCTCAGTCGTTGCTAGTCTCTGCGCAGCTACTGCAAGAAGTGAACGTGGAAATGCTGATGTAATAATGGACCTTCAGAGCTGCACCAATTTCTTGGGTTGACGGCATCCTAGGTCATCACTCGCAACATCTATCCTTACGATCGGAACTTAAAGCAACCGATGCTTTCGTCGAATGGAAAATATATTCTTCGACTGTACTTCAATGGCTGCCCTCGGGCGGTGATTATAGACGATCGTCTCCCCGTCTCCCGTTCCCCACGAATGTTGCACGTAATCGATCGTAATAACCCTAGCTTGCTGTGGCCCGCCCTTGTTGAGAAAGCATACCTCAAAGTGAGGGGTGGCTACGATTTCCCCGGGAGTAATTCAGGAACGGATTTATGGGTTTTAACAGGATGGATACCAGAGCAAATTTTTCTGCAAAAGTAGAATCACCAAGCTTCCTGTTCTCTGACCCACTTTTCGGGATAATCTATGCTGATCATAGTCCCTCCACCGCTAGTGATGACATAGCACGCAACGCCCTTTGGCGACGAACGTTCAGTGCTTTCAATTATGGCGACGTCCTCATTACCTTAGGGACCAGCAAGTTGACACCAAACGAAGAAGAAGGTCTTGGCTTAGCCGGGGAGCACGACTATGCCGTGATCAATATGAAAGAGTTTGAAGGTCAACAGCTTTTCCTTGTGAAGAATCCTTGGTCTGAGGGGACTGTCTGGAAAGGCCATATCTATCGCGATAATGCGGTCATAGAGGACGCTAAAGGCGTTCAAGATCTTTACATGACAGATATCCCAAGGACCATCACAGCTGACACAGAGTCTCTTTCACCCGGGACGTTCTGGATGGGTCTGAATGATATCTTCCAGAGCTTTGAGTCCCTGTATCTGAACTGGAATCCCGGCTTGTTTTCCTACAAAGAAGACGTTCACTTCAAGTGGAATCTCACTGGCCCTAGTAGCCCCGAAGGTTCACTTGTTTCTAATCCGCAGTACAAAGTGCGCAGCAGCGTTGGTGGTACTGTGTGGATGCTTTTAAGCAAACACTTTACTTCAAGGGATAACAACTCAGACAAGGACTCAGACCTTTCTGTGACCACCGACATTTTTGTCAATGGCTTTATTAGCTTGTATGCTTTCGACAGTAACGGAGACAGAGTCTTTTCGAGCGACGAGGCCGCGGCGCATGGTCCATTTGTTGACTCGCCTAATACTCTACTTAAGCTTGAGCTTCCAGCTGGTAGAGCTTATACCGTTGTGGTTTCTGAACAGGGTCTTCCTCGAACAGTCAATACATTCACATTGTCCGCATTCTCTCTCGAATCTTTGAGTCTGGGTGAAGCTCAGGACAAATACACCCACACTGTATTGCAGCATGGCGTGTGGACATCTTTGACCGCTGGAGGCAATGCAGGCAGCTCGTCATATCACAACAACCCCCAATTTAGTCTTCATTTAGCTGTGGCATCGAATATTGCGATTTTGCTCGAAAATCCTGGCGAAAGCCATCCTGTCCATGTCAAACTCGTTTGGGCGAATGGAAAGCAAATCTGTTCTATCAAGACCCGAGATATCGTTGGAGATAGTGGTGAGTACAGGAAGGGTTACGCGTTTGCTGAGATAGCAGATGTGCAAGCTGGTGTGTTTACGATCGTTTGCTCGACTTTCGAGCAAGGCCAGCTTGGCAAATTCTCGTTGCGCGTTAGTAGTATGTCAGTGTGTGCCGTCAAGCGAATACCAGTAGCCACGGCTGGACGCTTCGTTACTAATGTGCAATCTGCCTTGTTTACACCGGGAAGCGATTACCTTTCGGCACCGCTGATATCTCACCGTCTGAATAGGGTTTCTATCAGCGCAAGATCACGTGTAGAAGATTCAAGATGGAACAAGATGACGAGAGCGCTTTTGAAACTTGAGATTCATTGTGGTCGACGACCATCAAAGAGGGTAATTGCGGTCAGCAGAGACGATGAAGTGCTTAACAGTCAAGGCGAAATCTGGATCCGTGATGTCGACATCGCGCCGAGTACGTGTGAGGACAGAGGGCTTTGGCTGGTTCTCGAGCGTCTGGAATGTTCAATGCTTCAAATGGCCGAGTATGTAGATATTGAAATTTTCAGCGAATGCCCGCTGAAAGTGGGGAGCTGGACCTAGGCTGTGGGATAGCGCCTCATGTGGGCCGAGGCAAGGGTTGTAAAAGGTCCACTTGACAACGGGCGCCCTACTAGAAGACACAGCTTAGATTGAGAAGTGGAGTGAGTATCGACTTTCATAAACATGATGGAGTATCTACTCGGTTGATTAATCTATGCACTTGGACCCGAGGAAAGGGTAGTAGCTGAGATGCTTCGAGATAAGGTCGGGTGGCAAGCTTGTTGGGCTCATTATCACCATTGAATCATCTGGTTGCGAGGGGGCTGTAAAAGGTACCTGGTAGTAATGTTGGTTGATATGGGTTGTGTATGGTTGGAAAGGTAGGATCCCTGTGCATGGTGATCATCCGATGTAGATGCAGGTCAGTCGGGCTTACCGACGGCATGGAATTTTAAATACAGGCACAAATGTGTTGAGCTTGAATGAATAAAATTAGTAACTGTTTGGGGAAAGAAGGGGAGAAGTGAAGGGGAGAGGATGGTAGAAAGTAGAAAGGCATGGGTGTCAACAAGGATGTTGACGTTTCTTCGTTTCTTCGTTTCTTCAGCCTTGTGCCCCTCAGGGCTGAAGGCAAGTCGCAATTCAGAGATTAGGATCAATTTAAATTTACTTTAACACCTTACCCTGCCTTAGGTATTCTACTGACAGTCTGACACCGCCCTGGCCAAGCCGACCAATGATCAACAAGCCTCGACAATCTCGACAAGGATAAGCGCGGTTCCTCCATATAGCATCCCGCTGAGCTGAACATCTTCCCATCGTCCACGTTATTCCACACTACTGATTATCCTGCCAAAGAATGACTGATTGGTCAGCTGAGAGAATCCATCAATACTACGACAAATGCCACTCAAGAAGCCTGCTTCATACCATCTGACAAAGATATGCACATGTGAAGACTCGAAGACACTAATACACAATGATGAGATTGGGAAGTTGGGAAGACTTACGCATGTTTTGGAAATTGCCTGAGGCATTGGGACTGGGGACATAGTTAGTTTCGTCTGATCTTATTACCACTGTACAATGCCCTTGGACGCCTGATCACCCCCTCCACAAGGGCGAAAACGTCAGAGGGGCCAAATGGGATTACGCCACGGCATCTGTTGAAGCCTCAGGTCACCCGCGAATGCGTCCACTGTTGCCCTTCCCTCCCTGCTGTACGCCGCTATGGCAACTACTAGCTATCAGGCATCACCTCAGGCAATGACATTGCCATCAGAGCGCATCGGCCGAGGTCAACTTCAAACACTAGAGCATTTCACCCACTCTGGGCTGTGAGTGAGGAAAGATGTTGCTGCTTAACCCAAATCTATGTCTCTCTTAGATCTGCTCTTTGGCACTAGCTCCCAACTGCTTTGTCGAATCAGAGGTGCAGGCGCTCATTGTGCATGCCCCAGGCCATTTATTTGCAACGTGGTCATCAAGTTCAACAATGCCCCATGTTTCAGAGCTGCCAACTTCATAATCTCGTGCTTACTATTCCAACGGCCTCTAAGGGCCTCAAGTCATTCCAAACGTCATACTCACCCTATCAATTACTATTTCCTTCTCCAGTACTTGCAGATCCGTCACAGCATTTTCTCAGCCAGTGTCTCAGACTGCTCCGGTCAGCGAAGTCCCCGGTCAGTTACGGGTGTGCCTAAGCCATTGTTCTAGTGAGAAGTTGACGGTCCTGATCTGATACTCGAGCAAAATTCCAGCTTTCCGGAGTTACTTTGCCCTGCAAGGCACAGAAAAAAACGGAGAAACGCTAAGCTTATGCCATAGTCCCGGCCTTTCTTCCAACGGCGTGCAACATGGGCCAATCAGTATCCACACACCCTTCCCTACCATCATGCTGGCTTTGGCGTCTGGTACCAAGGCCGTTAAACCTCTCCATTGTAGAAAAGCCATTCTTCTGACCCTACCCACCTCCGTTTTCGCACTTCGGCTGTGTGTTGGGTACTGATAATCGTTTGATACCCCAGGCCTACTCGCAAAATTTGTCAATCATTCCATACTGACTTATAGAACGTCAAGTGAGACAATTCTGTCCGTCAGAGCTGGAAATCCATAAGGAGTCCGTCCTGCTGACCACTCCGGGGGCTCATCCAAGCCTTAAGCCTTCGATATTCCCCAGGCACAGATACTCTATCATAGCAGAGCAAAACCCTCGGGTCATAGCCGTGAGTAACCCCGTGTATACGACTACTACGCTCCTCGGCCTTTCCCGTCGTAGCAATTTCGCGTCCGTCTTGTATGTCGAATGTTCTCATGTTAAAATAGAACCCACTCAATATTGGCTCAAGGACACAGACTCTTACCGGACCAATTCTATATCTTGCCCATCTCACCCCCTCAAGAACCTTTTTTTCCCCCTTGATCAAGACTCGTCCTTCTGCCGCCATCACATCACTACAACCAAAGTCCACCATCATCAGCGCTCCATATCCTTCGTCTTTAGTAACCCGATTCTGGTTTCCATTGTGCTAGCATATCGATAAGAGTCCTAGACTGACGCTCGCGACCATGTCAGGTTTTCTCTCAAAGGAAGCTGAGGAGGCCTTGTCGGCCCAGGAGGCAGAAAATCGCCGTAACTTTTATCGGCCTACTGCCCATGACCCTCGCCTCACGGAGCGCGTCAGCCGATCACCATACCAGCAGCAGTGGACGACTGCTTTGCATCCAGACATGACTTCAGCCCAGCCACAGCCTTCCCCACACGTCTTTTCAACACCCTCCCAGTATGTATCTTGGCCAACCCTCGATCCCAACACTTTTCCAAGAGGCCAGTATGCCCCACCGCCGCCACCGGCTCCACATATTGTACCGTCCTCATCCTATTCATGCGAGCAGCATTGGCCAAACGCTCCATGGCCGACCTTGCACCCAGACGACGCCGAGGTATCATCCAACTCTCGATCGGCGTCTCCGAACCCAGCAGACTTGCACAACTTTGGCTTTCCTCTCCCAGATGGGAGGAGCTGGCGTTGCGCTTATCCAAACTGTACCTCTCAAGCCCAGTTTACCAGGGGTTGTGATTTGCGTAAGCATTATCGGCGCCATACAAAATCTCTTTTCTGCCGCCACGAGGAGTGTCCCCAGTCAAGGGAGGGTGGCTTCTCGTCACGCAAAGATAGAGATCGGCACGAATCAAAGGTATTGCTCACTCATTCGTATTGCCCGACCATTTCTGCTGACTAGCCGCCTCAAGCATAAGCCAGGTGTTCCATGTACGCACGACGGATGCGAGAGGATCTTCAGTCGAGTCGATAATATGAAAGATCATGTGCGAAGGATTCATCGAAAGGCTTCCTGATCGCCCAGTCGCATCATTGGCTACCGTATCGAAGTTTTCACCGCGGCTAAGAGTGGGGGAGTCAGATATCCTGTCTTTTTGCTGTACTAGTACCTAGAGCTTTATACAACTCCAACACACAGGACTCTCGTCTTTGACCCCATGCCTCGCATGCTTTGAGGATAACACTGTAGTAGTCCTCGTATCATATCCTAGGATGCTGAATGTCTCTTCAGAGCTTTGCATGTAGAGACTATCTAGTAAGTAGGCTTTGAGCGTACGGCCCTTTCCGTGGAATTACTTCCAACATTAGATATTGCAATGAAGACTAATCAGACAAGAGGGTCCAGATTAAGGCGTCCAGATTAAGGCGTCCAGTGCCTCCCGCCGAGTGTGCGCTGGACGCCATTCTGCGTCTTTCTATATTTCGCAGAATTCTATCCAAGTACACGATTATCTGTTCCAGACCCTTGCCCAAGTTTGTGCTCTAAATCATTTGGAGCGAACATTTGGAGCGTCTTCGAGGCTGCAACTGCTCGGCCCTGGCTGGACAACGTCGGTAAGCGCTTCTTTCCGGCTTCTCTTCAATTCGAGAGTTTTTAACGACATGTGCCCTTGTGGACCGCACAAAAGCCAGCAAACCTCCATTGATTCAGCCTCTGGACAAAACCTTGCACGTTGTCACCCCGGTATGATCGTCGCCCCTTAATACTTTTCTCGAGTTAGCCGCTTCCATGTCGAAGTACTACATTTTCTGGCTGGCTTTGGACTTGGCCTATTACTGTGAGGCTGTCGATCCCTTTGGCTGCTAGCACCATCGCCCGCATGAGGAAGACAAGAGAAAGAATGGCCACCGAATTCATAAAGGAGGGTATTCACACAAGTCAAAAGGTGTCGCACAGATATCGCTTAACTGAGAGGATGGCATTACAGCATCGTATAATCCCATGCGGCTTTAGTGTGTTCGATCACACGCGCCTTGCTATCCGTTGTCGTTTGTATTGTTGGGTTCAGAATTTGTCGAGGATGGAGGGACCAGGTCAGGCATAGAGAAATATACAAGCATATGGTCGGTAGGGAGTGTAAGGCTTTGAAAATTTACGGGCAGCTGTCAGCATGTCGCGTGGCTGTACGGTACGGTGTTAGTCTCCAGAGTCTGAAGTGATAAGGTTTGATATGTGCAAAACAATTACATGAACTTATGTACGCTCTGCCTGGGTATCGTCCATGAATACTCCGTGCTCCTAATCGCTTCGCTGCGAATACATGTAGTAAGGACTCCTCTCAGCTCCCCAGGCGCCTTCGTCTGCCCCGGCTACCACCCTCACATCTTTGCGCAAGCACTTCGCGTAGCTGGGGGTCATTGGTGTCCTTGTCCATGTGGTTCACGCGCACGTGTCTAGGAGGCACGAATCAGTCTCAGTTTTAGTGATGACGTCGATTGACAGTGGCGTGATACCTCTGCAGATTGTCTGGTCTCGGGTATTTATGCTCTCTTTCGGGACAGAAGGGACAGACATATCCAGGTGACTCATGCACCAACCCATGCCGTATCATCTCGTTTTTTCGTTTGAACCCTTTGCCGCCTTCAGATCTGGTACAACCTGGGACTGGGCAGTAGTGGGGTCGATTCTGGGAATGTACGTTTGCATGAGAACTTGAAGTGTCGAGTTAGCGATACTCGCTAAAGCGCCGGTGGTACAACTCACTTCAAGAGATACTGTGTCTGAAAAGCTGGAGCGGTACATCCGGCATGTTCGCACTTGAAAGCCCCAATCATCAGCGATCCCCCAGCCATACCTGATAGTGGTGGGAGAATGGGCCGGCTTCGATCAATTTCTATGTGGTGGGGTGAAGAGGCGGTGCTGAAGCTGCTTGTGCTTAAATGACTTTCCGCTGACTGAGGCGTCAGCTCTTCGCTTTGTGGAGTCCTTCCGCCAGAAAAATACTGGGGATGCATTGGCTTTCCAGGCGGAGACATGTTAGCGGATTCCACGCTGTAAGCAGGGGATGGTTGGCCGTGAGGATAAGGCTGATGATAATGACCATTTATTCGAGTTTGTGGACTGGGATACTGAACCGGTCTTGGCGCGATAGAGCTCATTGGAGGCGAGTTCATGGTGCTATTGCTGAGAGGGAAAGATGGACGGTTGATACCATGAGGGGTGGTCTCGTTAGGCGACCGGCCATCCAGCAATGGCTCCAGTTGAATGGCCCTCAAAGACGGCAAGCTATGCGGACCGTTGGGCGATTTAGAGGAGTTTGATGGAGGAGATTGCTGCATTGCAGGAAGGGTTTCCGTAGGAGACCGTTCTGAATTTGGGATTGTAAATCTCCGTAGCATTGGCGAGATTGCGGCAGAGTCAGGATCTCCCTTCTTGTGAGAGCTTCCTGACGGCGAATGATTTCCATTAGATCCATATTTGGTCCGCTTGGGGGATCTGGCTCCAGCCGATGGCGAGGACTGACGGCACTCTGTCTTTACGTGAAGCTCATCCTTTGGCTCCGGCAGACTTGGTTGTGTCAAAATTTTGGGACGCGTTGGACGTGGATGCTCGTTCTTCGAGGCGTCGTTCCCATTGTTCCCCTCGGCGAAGGGTAGAGCATCCTCTGCGAGTTGGACAAGAGCACTTTTCTCGTCGTAAACTGGTTTGCTTTCATCTGATTGTTCCCTTCCTTCCACATCCATTGGGTCGTCGACGTCGCTGTCGTCGGATTGAGGCAAGGGCACCTCACCTACTTTGGTCGCTAAATCTGGATAATTCAGCCCTCCCATAAAACCAATAAGTACTGCGTCCCCTTGCGAGGCTTGCGCTTTCGGATGACGCTTTCTGCGTTTAGAATTCAAATTTGATGACCTACTCGACTGCTCGGGAGATGGGGAACTTTCAGGAGGCGGCAAGTAGTCAGGCGATGGCGACGGTTTTAGATTGACTATTTGAGGAACCAGCGGAGGAGATCGTTGAATCAGGCCGTCATCCGAGTCGTACGTTTCCGCCGCCAGTTTGAAGCCGTCAGGGCGCCCCCCCCCCACTTCTAGAGGAAACGATGGGGACAAGCCTGATTATTCAAGACTGCCATGGGAGAGTCTGCACAGCGTGGAAAGAAGCAAGCAAGCCAAGTAGCCTGGATGCATTGTCGTCAGATACCGGTCTTATGCCACAACAGACGAGATCTGAGAAGCAGTGACCAAGACGGCAAGAACCGAAGCCTTTTTTCTCTCCGAGTTCCAAAGGATTTGTTCACATGGAGAAGGAGACGAGTAATCTTGGGAGACGTACTTTGAGGCTGTAGACGGACGGGATTGACCGGTAAGATGGACACTAAGACGGAGAGCCTCTGGGGCTGAGAAGGCTATTCTTTTCCTCTTCCTTTCCCGGCGAGAAGAAGGCGAAAGCAAAGTGGAAAGGATGGAGATTTCAGAACATGGAAGGAGCTTGAAAAGGGAGAATGCCAGACTTGGGCCGGCCGCAACGGTCGCAAGTAGTGATTATGGTGCAACAGGAGGGCTGTGCACATGAAGAGGAATGCTGACGGCTCACTAAAATCCCGAGTGTTACGGCATAGGTCAGTTAGTGGGAGACAGAATTGGGCATGCAGTATGGACTGTGTGAACGGTGGACTCTTGGACGGTTGGACCATGGACCGTGTGTGGCTCGAAAATTGACCAAGGAGGAGGATGAGTGGAGCTGGTCTTAGAAATCATGCAGGCCTTGGGTTGACAATGGGACGAATCCTCTGTCCAAGGAGATACTACTCTATGTTTTGGCACCACCTCAGCATGCTTAGCTCGCAAAAGGTTGCCTCCGGAGCGAGAGATAGCCCTGATTCCTGGGGCCCATTTGGGCACACCAGGGCCCCCCACCGATTTATATTATTAGTTGCTACTCCCGTAGTCCGTACCTAGGCTTACAACCCCCCCCTCCCCCCCTTCAAAATCCTCCAGCTTTGGATCGCCCTCACTATCATTCCGCAGCATCGTTCATTTTCTTCTCACGCCTCCCCTCTTCACCTTCCCATACCTGACTGGTAGCCTGCGGCTGAAAGCTTTAAAGGTGGCATGCTTGCATTGGAGCTTACCTTCTTACGGTCAATGTGCCGCATTATTTTCTACCAGCTTGAATCATGGGCCATTTCCGCCCATTATTAGTCAAGAATTGCAAAAGATAGAGCGATTGAATACGATTTGGAATCTCGCAAACTCCTATTCTCTTGGGAATTCCGTCGGCACTCATCACAGTGAGAGCGGCGCTAGTCACCACTGACAGGCGCCTTGCCCGGAGAATGTGGCACCTGCTGAGGATACCAATCGCCCAATTTCGCGGCACCAGCACACCTTATATGCCAACAATCGTTGACTTCACTTTGTTAACTTGACCCATGGTACTCGATCGACTACGGGTTTCCTGCCTGCTAGCTAGTTTGCGATATAATCTCTAGATCGTCCATAACCACCCGCTGCTTTCTAGAAGAGCCTCTACCATTTACTCTCTAACCTGCAGATCTAGCGTGGTGGAAGGAGTGGCTCAGATGCAGCTACCATGCGAGGAAGCTGTGGCTCGCCAATGTTGACTGCAATAGGCTTGAAGCCTCGCGTCAAACCTCCCCTTATAATTTTGCTTTGGTCTTGGCAGCTTTCTCTTTCCACCGTTCAATCAAGCCCCATGAAAACTCTCCATATGGTCCCATGAGATCTCCAATCTCTTTTGCCTTTTCACTACTTGCCTGTCGCTGCGCATATCTAGCTGCGATACCTTGCATGATTACACCATTGCGGAATGCTGCGAATGCATCTCCCCAGTCCACCTCCGAGCTCGGATCCCAGCCTGCGACCTCGTTGTACCATTGCACGCACTGGGAGCGCGAAGGGAGCCCAGGAGTATCTGCAGAAGGACTGAAAGCGGGATTCGTGCGGGCAGAGAGTGCATCACTAGGCGGATTCTTGGCGAAGCTGTATGGGCTGAGAAGGTTCGAGAGGTCAGACAAAGGATGGCCAATGGTAGACATCTCCCAGCTAAATGCCTTGATCAGCCCACTAGAGCTCTGACATACTATAAAACTGGTGTCGTCATGAAAGTTGAAGAAGTCACTTACTCTAAAATACCTATTACCCGGGGTTCCGTTTGGTGATAGACAAGGTTGTCAATCTTGTAATCGCCGTGGATCAAGGAACTTCGATCTTGCGGCTGGTTTTCTGGATCTCGGAGAAACTCCACTACATCTTCATAGTGCGGAGTCTTGCCGACTGGGGTCTTGGTCTCGACGTCGACCGCTTGGGCTTGTGCCGCAGAGATGGTGCTGAAGGTCTTGATTTGGCGGTCGTAGAAGCCTGATGGCTTGCCAAAGTTTGAGAGACCAATAGAAGATGGAGAGACGCGGTGAAGCTTCGCAAGCGTCGCGACAGCATCCTGCCACCTGAATACGGTGAGAATGGCAGAACAGTGCGGACAGAGTGGTGGACTCACATCTGGTTTCTTTCCTTGGCACTGACGCCTGGAAACGAGTCATCCTCGAATATACGTCCATCCAGAAATTCCATGACATAGAATGCAGTCCCGATCACAGCCGTGTCCTCGCACAACCAGTAAGCTTTGGGAACGGGTACATCTGTGCTTTGTAAGGCGTGGATGATGCTGAACTCGCGTTCGACCTGGTGTGCAGTCTTGGAGAGTAGCTTGCCTGGCGGCTTCTTTCGTAATACGTATTGCCTTCCATCGGCAGCACTGAGCTGGTAGGTAGGATTCGATTGACCGAAGGCAAACTAAGGCACGTGTCAGTGAATGCTCGTCCTCCAGGATATTGGGAAACAAGTACCTGCTTGAGGCCGATGGGCAATTTGATGCCCGGTATGTTCTTGTCTAGATAAGTAGACAGAGCAGCGGCATTTATTGGCTGCCGGATATCCCCAGCCATACTATTGTGTATATTAGTGACAAAAACATTTCGTGGTCTCCCCTCAATACTCCTTGACTAGGAGGCGGATAGGGTAGTGTATGGAATGGCCGAGGTTGGAGTCGGAATATCGGAAGTAGATCTCTGGAACCCGGCGACCCCTCTCTCAGCATACCCGCCTTGTCACCGGGACATGTTGATGTACTCGTTAAGCTATCACAAGCAATCTCAAATCAATCTCAGACAATACTAATCCTGCAGACTTTTCTACATGAATATGACTTCGACGTCTGGTGCCATGACACTGACTCCTAGAGCTACCTTCCTTTCGCACTCACGCCGTAGCGGCCCATGTGCGGCCGTACATCAGGTAGGGCCGAGAGCGCCTAGTGTCCACCTGAGACGCGTCGAACCATTTTCCTACTTTTGGTAGCGAACGTTCGGCAAGATTTTCAAGTCATCCCACTGTTGCTCTTTCACTTCGAGGCCATGAAGGTGCTTTCAGTGTCGACTGTAGAGCTTGCTGGTGCGCAAAGTCGCATATAAAATTCTAGGATTGTCACGTCTTAGCATGTCCCTGCTCTGAAAGCAGGCGCCCCCCCAATGTGAAGCGTGAAGCAGTTGGCTCTTGACTCTCATGAATAATCGCCCACCATGGTGTCTGTGATCTTTGATAAATCACCAGCTGCACAATATTTTGAGGGTATGTCACTCCAAATCCACTGCGCTTCATAGCTAAAGGGAATCAAGGCGAAGGTGAGAAAAATCATGAATGGGTTTCAATAAAGGCATCCAACAAGCCAACACAACAAGCCGAGACGATTTCTTATGCCCCACGGGGTCTACCAAACCATCATCAGAAGTTACGGAAAAGACCCTCGCGCATACTCACTCTGGAGTCTCCTCCAACAAAGGGCGCTGTGGCCCGCATCCACAACACTTGCTCGGTAAGAGGTAGAGGCCTATCCCCAGACTGAATATTGTGCTCACGTTACTCGTTTACAGATCGCAGTTCACAGCCGGCTTGGTTGGACCGAGAATGCACTCTTCCTAGAACAATTCCGATACATCATAGTCGCATCTCAGCTACTCAATGACCACTCAAATCCCAAGACGTACAGACGTCAGTCATTCCCAGACCCTACTGGAGACGGTTCGCCGCAATGGAGACAAAGTCAGACCTTCGTACCCAGCAGGTCAGGTCTTTCCGTAACCGGCGCAACCGCTTTCGCTCTTGCATGGTCTGTACGCTGGCTACAAAGTAAAGCCACCACGTCATACGACCTGTCACATATATGTCTATTTGCGTCTGCTGTTTTTGCCATCATTTTGACTTTGTACTACTACTTTCGACGACAATGGTTGCATTATTTGCGCATCTCGGCGATTGAGAGCGCCTCTTCCCTGACAACCAATGCGCAAGATTTCGACGCGGCAGCTTCTGCAGGGATCACTTTCATACAAGAAGTAGAGCTCGTGTCTCGCGGTTACAACATGTACGTTCCTTTAGCCTTCTGTTGTATAGCGACTACTGATATTGATGTAGAAGTAACCCTCTACCTCCTATCACTCGACTCGAAGAAAAGAGTCAGATCAAGCGATGCGCACGCTTGCGACGAACAATACATAGAAGTCTGATCTCAATGTTTTCTCCCTACTACCGTCTGTACCAGAGTCTGAAGCCATTTGCTGCTACACTCGACTTGGAAAAATATTACGACATATACGAAATCAGTCGGACGGACTTGGAGGATGCGGACCTGGTTGCGAATATAGAACCTGCCGGGATTGAAGATTCAGACACTCTCCAGGATCTCAAGGTTGGCTTGCAGAAGCTTCATGTTTTAAGGAAGCTCGTGCTATGTACCCTTTTAGCATTGGACGCCGACGGTAGCAAGTCGGACTTTCGGAGGTGGTCAGTTGCAGTGGATACGATGCGCAGGTTCACCTCACTTACTGCTAGAAAGATATTGGATATTGATGAGGTGATGGGAGAAGAGGAAGGTAAGCTGGGATACTTCTGGTCACTGATGCCAAATGTTGATCTGGCATTCAATAGATTTCCCCACTCCACCTACTCCGAAGCTACCGTTGACGCCCGGCAGAGAGCGCATGCGAAGCCAGATGCGACAATTAGGCAACCTGTCTCAGGGTATCCGAGGCCTACAGGCGAAGATGCGACTACTTCGGGATGAGTCTGACGAAGCTCTGGACCGTTCAGATGAGCTCCCAAAATCCAGCACCAATCTGCTAGCACAATATGACTCCATTGGAGCTGATCTAAAAGGTCTTATCCAGGACTGGGAGGAAGGGAGAGCGGCTCTAGCCACGAATCTCGAGAAAAAGGATCACAAGAGATCCTTATCGACCACCAGCAACGTCCCTCCAACATCCCCTACATTCAGCCTTTCCGGGAGCACTGCTGTTGGAGGAAGCCCCAAGAATGCGCTACAGGCTCTCAACGGGTTCTCAAAGCCTCGGTCACGATCTAGCACTCTGACGAGCAGCTCGAGTGAAGAGATCTTTGAAGCGGTTGCTTCTTCGAGGCAGAGGAGTACCTTGACAAGAGAAGAGCGAATCGCCAAGACGAAGGAGGAACGCGGGAGGCAGACAGTTGTGAAAGAAAAGGCAAACGCTAATACGCATATGCTCAAAGAATTGGAGACGGTCATCAAGTTACGACCGAGGGGACGTACGACAGGACGAATAGGTATCATATGATGATACCAAAACGGTAATCGATTTGCGCTCACCTGCTTTTCCCTGCTCATGACGGCTATTTCAAAATACGGATGATTGCATTTACAGGAGCGACAGCTGGAATAATCGATACCCCGTCATATGAAGGGCTGGACGAAACCTGTATGATACGATGAAGCCACAATAATACAGACATAACGAAATCATTGTTCCAGAAAGGCTCATTGTTGAAATCTCATACTGTGAGAAGTACTTGTGGAGGTACAGATCGTACGTACCTCGCTCTCTCGGTACTATGAGATCGATGAGGTAGCCGACTGTTATCGATAAGCGATCAAACCGCTCCCGCTTTTCTCTCTTACTGTACTCTCCTCTTCGTTCCTTCCTTTCATGTTTTGCTCTTCCTCTACCATGTCTTTAGAGTCTGTAGTGCCAGAAACGCGGGTGTTGGCTATTGCCAGTCATGTAGGGACGCCACTGCCCGATCATGCTCGCGGTGTAAATGGCTGACAACTGATCAAGGTTGTCTATGGGTAAGTCCCCCAGCAATCGCTCATCCCGGTCCAAACAGAGCCTGATAGGATACAGGTATGTCGGCAACAAGATGGCTACATTTGTCATGCAGACTATGGGCTGCGACGTCGCTGCCCTCAATACTGTACAGTTCAGTATGTAGACCCAAGCGATTGATCTACAAAGGCCCTCTTTCGGTCTCCTGCTTGCTGTCCCATAATTACTGAATACACTCCAGGCAATCACACTGGTTACAAGCAGTTCAAAGGCACCAAGACATCTGCAGAAGAAATATCTGATCTATATGCTGGGCTCAAACAAAACTACCTCACAGACTTCCATGTCATGCTTACAGGTTACGCCCCCAGCGCTGAAGCCGTTGAAGCAATCGGCGCCATCGCCAGGGATCTGAAACTTCGGAGTTCAACAAAAGCGGGGTCTTTCTTCTGGGGTATTGATGTCCCATGCAAATGTTGTGAACCCGAGTTACTTAACTTTGGTAGTACTCGATCCTGTCATGGGCGACCAGGGACGACTTTACGTCAATGAGGACGTTGTACCTGTTTATAGAAATCTGCTGCGGGATGCCGACCTGATCCTGCCTAATCAATTTGAAGTAGAGTAAGGCATCCGACAACAGACAGCTCGAATGCAGATCTAAATCATGGCCCGATAGGCTCCTCTCCGAGATCAAAATTACGTCCCTGTCGACTCTGCGGGATGCTCTTGCAAAACTCCACAAGACTCACCGCATCCCACATGTAATGATCACTTCCATTCGACTCTCGGATTCACCCTCAACATTGTCTGTCATTGGCTCTACCGCCCGAGCCGACTTTTCTCCTCGTATCTTCAAGATTGACGTCCCGGCTATAGACTGCTTCTTTAGCGGAACAGGTGACATGTTCGCTGCGCTGACTGTAGCTCGAGTTCGTGAAGCCGTAACGGAAGCTAATCTAATCTGCACCAAAAGCTGGAGTTCGGCGGATGACGTCAAAGCCACAGATTTGCCACTGGCAAGAGCAGCAGAGAAGGTCATAGGGAGTATGCAAGCTATCTTGGTGAAGACAAAGGAGGCTAGGGACAAAGAATTGGAAGTGCTGAGTGGGCCGCTAGGCGTCATGGAGAAGGAAAGGGATAGCGAAAAGAGATTAGGTTTACGGCGTACGAAGGCAGCTGAGGTAAGAGTAGTGAGAAATTTGGAAGACTTGAGATCGCCGCGTACAGATTGGAAGGCAGAAGCTCTAGACGAGGATTCCGAGGGGCCACCTAGTCTGCAAAACGGAGGATAGAGTTACTAGAGGGAGGGCCCGGGCTTTTAATACCTGGCGGGTCTGAGACTTTGACTTAACCAGTACTACCAAATCCTTTCATCCCCCTTACACTCTCTTCCAGCTCATCTACAACCACAACCTCAGGCGTGTAGATCCGCTCAATCACGAGTTGGGCTATTCGATCCCCTTGCTTGACTTCAAAGTCCACCTCGGAATGATTAAACAAAAGCACCTTGACCTGTCCTCTGTAGTCCGAGTCAATAACACCTGCCCCTGTATCTATGAAATACTTGGTTGCCAGGCCCGAGCGTGGTGCGATTCTGCCATCTGCAGTGATGACAATCAGCGCGGGCACATGCCATCTTGGATAGGTAGAAGGCAACTTACAGCATCCCTCGCCGACGGCTATGCTGATATCCGTATCAACCAATCCCTTGCCCCTCTTCGGGATCACACACTGCTTGGCACTGTATAGATCATATCCAGCAGCGAAAGCACTCCCTCTCGTGGGCGTTCTCGCGTGCGCTGACAGCTTCTTCACAAGTAGTGGAGAAGAGGTCGAGAGAGGTAGTGGGGCGGGACTGTTCTCCGGCGCTTGTGGAGAGGAAAAAGAAGACATGCCTGTCTTGGGTCGTTTAGGCAAGGGGGAGGTTGGTAAAGACGGGACTTCGTGCGATGGCGGAGGAGGTGTAGGCATCGTGCATGGGAGAAGTTGGAAGACGCGCTCACGCTGAGGCGCGTTTGCTAATTAATATAGCCCTAAGCCCCTCGAACCCTAAGGTAGGCCGTCTTGCTGTTCTTCTTGCATGAATGCACCCGAAGATCAACTGCTGCTACTGCTTTGGAACATCTTCCGCAACCTCTTACCTAGGCTATTGACAATCGGTAGCATACGAGCTGTCAAATCCCAAGACTACCCTTGACTAGTTGCAGCCAAGACAAATGTGATCAGCAATAGTTGAATTGAGTTCTATGCTTTGACTATGGAGGAGTCGGGGAGACCCCTGTCGTACGGAGAAGGGCGGAGAGAAGTCGTACTACTGAAGATGACGGAAGCAGGACGATGGAGGTATGCTACAATCGAGAAGGCACGCAACGAAGAGGAGAGACAGGCCTGTGATCGAGCACGAGAATATGTTTGAATCTGCCGCCAAGCGACATAAAACTCACTGAGCATCTTGAAACCGCTAACAGCGTCAACCATGTTCACCATAATCCTAGCATAGCAAAGCACCGACGTAGATATAGCCAATACCCTCATCCCCTTAACCTATATTCCACCGCCACCGTCGCCGACCGTAGGGTAATAGGGGAGAAGGAGGAAGATGAGACATCAGGGCGACGAGAAGACGGTAGCAATATTGATCGCGGAAGTTGTTTGGGTGTATGGCTAGCGCTGCGTCGTTTCGAACGTGGTGGTAGCGTGAATGGTGATTGGATCTATCTTCGCCCGAACCTGCTGCACACGGAGAGCTTGTGTTGGTACATTATTTCTTTTTTTGCTTCCTTGGAGGAGTTACAGGCCGGCCAGTGCTCATGCCACCGTAGACGTACTTTTGTTTCTTTTCCGCTGGCTTTAAGATCTGTAGATAACAGGATGCATTAGTTAGTGCATTTGAAAGAATTCATAGGAGCCAGCTGCGGGCGAAGTAACGAAGCCGCGGATTTGCAAGTACATCAGATGAAGTGGCTTACCTGGAACGAACATAACAAGCTCTCGTCCACGCTCATCATAGCGCCTGCATTGTCAAACTCTCCGCAGTAGTTGGGCGCGCTGAATAGCGTGACCAATTGCCGTTTTGAGAAAAATTCGTAACCGTCCTCAACGACTTGATGCGCGCGGCAGATTAGGTCCATATCATGTTTCTGTAGAAAACGAGAAACGACATCAGGCCCGAACGTGAATGAGACACCACGATCGTTTTCACTCCATCCAGTGATGTCTTTGTCGGGATCTGACCAAAGCAAGTCGCACAACAGGCCACAGTCTGGGATCTACGGAAGTCAGCGGATCACCACACAGGCAGAGCCCGGGCTCTGCGAAGATCATGAGCCTCTTCTAATATTCGAATGACAACTTACATCTGTAGGTCGCATCACACGACGGATCTGTTCCATGGAATTCAGATCAGGGCTGAGTCCCCCATGCATCGTGAAAATCTTCTCGTCGATGATTGCTGCAATTGGCAAGCAGTTGAAGCAATCGGTGAACGTCTTCCACAGCTTGATGTTATACCTCCTCTTACATTCATCGTAGAATCCATATATGCGGTTGATGGATGCGCACTCGTGGTTCCCACGCAGGATGAAGAAATTCTCTGGGTACTTGATTTTATACGCGAGAAGCAAGCAAATGGTTTCAAGTGATTGTTTGCCTCGGTCGACGTAGTCCCCTAGGAAGAGGTAGTTTGCTTCGGGTGGGAAACCTCCGTATTCAAAGAGGCGGAGTAGGTCATAATACTGGCCATGGATATCACCACAGATCTGCAACAAAGGAAGCAGGGTGTCAGTATTAATCTCGAATGCCTAAAGAAAGGTTGAAAGCCGCACGATTGAAGAGGTGCACAGACCTTGATCGGAGCTTCAAGTTCCAACAATATTGGCTGAGAGATAAATATCTCGCGAGCTTTTTGGCAAAGGTGACGAATTTCTGCTTCAAGAAGTTGCACCTGCTTCCCAGGTCGACTGCCTCTTACTTCGAGCAGCCTATCGATGATGGAATCGAGGTCCACATCATTTTGATCCGCCATGCTGTGGTCCCAGTTTACGGGGCCGATTCCTCTCTGTCTGAGCTCAGGGCGGGATTGGAAACCACCTAGATTCGTCCTTTCACTGTTCTGGTTCCGGATTGCGAAAAGCCTACTTTCATTTTACAGCGTCAGCCAGCCTCATAGACATTTGCCGGCCCAGACTCGCATCAACGCGCGCGCGGAGCATAGACCATGTGGACCTTTGAACATACTCCTTATACCTCCACTTACCTTGATTATAATATTGTGCAGGCGGTGATTCGCCCCCTCGGGGTACTGCGCGTCAAAAGCAAAAGCGACCACACCCTATCCCCGCGGTGGAGTCCTGGAGGTCTGACCTTCCCTGTTCTTCAATAAGTGCCACGATACTGGTATCAAGGATGAGAGCAAGAGTATGGTGAAGTGGACAGTCGGTGATGTTGATATCACGTTGAGTTTGTTCGCAGATTTCGTCGCTGAAGTTTTCGACTTGTTGTTAGATACTGTAAAGCGGCGTCGTGAGTACGCGTGTAAGGCGGCTGTCGCTATGTAGAAAGAAGTCGTCCTACTTGATTCCAAGAACACAAGTGCAGTTGCTCATCGGGAAAGGTCGCGGCCTGGGAGAAGAACGTGCAAAGAAGGAGTGATGTTGGGTTCTTTGGATTATTGGCTTGTCGGCTCTTAGCGCAGGAATGTAGCGGCTAGTAAATGGCGCCTGGGACCTTTCGCCTTCTGCCTCTCTCCCTCTTGGCTTGACCAGCGAAAGTACTTGCGCGTACTCGCTACAATCGAGTAGCCAAGGAAAGGAATTTTCGGTTTTGGGAGCATAATGCCTTTCTGAAGGGTTTTGCAGTCCTGACTTGACCTCCCCTGCGCGACAACGGCACCGGTGGGAGGCATTTCTTCTCCACCAGCTTTACGTAGAGTAGACAATTGGATCTACGAGAAAAAGAGATATTTGCAGAAAGTATTGACAATGACTCTACGAGCACCAAGTCCCAAATTTCTGGTCCATTCATACAGCACTCTATTCCCATTGTCTCTGCACATCCTTAGCCAGATCACTCAATGGCGCGAGTACCCAAGGCTGCCTTTTGTCCTGATATTTGGCCTGCCACAATATCCTTGTTATTATCTACCGCTGATTCGTAAATGCTTTCTCCTCGTTACGCCTAGCGCCTTCGCTTCTGTGCGACAGGTCTATTGTTGACGAGGTCTACCGTCATCCCTTGACGCTTTGAAAAACAAGAAAAACAGCGGAATCTATGCACAGAAGGCTTATGCCAGCTGTCAGCTGAAAGTGTCTGCTTGGAAAAAATGGAAATGCAGACCAAACGACTGCTCCTATGACCCACAAACAATACGTTTTTCTACAACGAGTTGTTGCCGAGCCATTAATCATCTCTGACCCTATTTGAAAATAGGGGTGTTTGCCAAGAGTGGGCACCTCTTTAACCTAGAGTGCGACTGCTGCTGAGTATGCCATGGCCCGATGCTCGAAAAGCAGGAGCTTCTGGTCGCTTGTGATGCTGATTACAGCCCTCTTCACTCAGCATACTCAACCAGTTGCTTCCAACTTCGCTCTTGAGGCTCTCGATCTTTTGTCGATATGCTTCACCGTGGATGTTGAGATTCAAATTCTGGATCTCGGAGACGAGAGACCGTACTTTGTCAGATACATCTGGATGCGAAAGACCGGCAGATATTGATGTTTCGGGGAGCTGTTGGTTTGATGACGGCGTGCCAGATCGAGCCTGTAGCGGGGGCATTAAAGTCGGCTTGCTCCTCGGCGACACGTCCTCTGAACCAACATTATTGGACATTTGGCGTGTGATGTCTTGCGGAGCTTCCCTTTGGAATTCTTGATTGATGGGGGAACTTTCACGAGCAAGCTCAACGATACGCCGCCGGGGCGCCTTTCTTCGACGACCTGACGCAACCGCGAACTCACTTTGTGTCGTTTGAGGTGATGGCCGCTGTGACTCCAATCCATTTGCACCATTGTTAGATTTTACGGTGTCTCGGATCTGCGCCGGAAGATTTGACGCTGGCTCAAGGGGAATCGCCTGGATGACTGGGGTTCCCTCTGGTTCGATGACACGCTCTCTTAACTGTCTCCTTTCTCCATAACCAGGAGCTGAAGCATCAATCATGATGTCATCGGAATACCCTGGTGTGTTGCGGAAAAGATTGAATATCTGGACGCGATAGTTGCTATGGCTCTTCACGAAAGGGTTATGTAGAACCCAGATCTCGTGAATATCTGGAATGCCAGTGAGTCTGGCTATCTCCGTTGGGTCTTGGAGTCTATTTTCACGCAGGTCAAGACGCTCAAGAGATAGGAGCCGTTCGACGCCTGCAATGGACACCAGTCGGTTTGCGCGAAGATTTAGTGCAGTGATAGCTGGCAAGGGATTTCTTCTCAGCGAGTGTAGGGATTCGATCATGCAGTTGCTGAGGTTCAGAGCCCTTAAAGAAGTCAAAATACTTAGAGCCTCTGGGATCTCAACGATCAAATTTGAGGATAGGTCTAAAGAGAGCAAATTATTGGAAAGAGGTGCAAGGCTAGAAGATGTCATTGAGGTGAGGGAGTTGTCCGCAAGACTCAAGTGCCTAAGAAACCTCCATTTCGACGCTGGGAGCATAGCTATGGGAAATGTGCCGAGGGAATGAGTACTTGAATTCGAGCTTCCAGATCCCGAACGCTTAACCCTCACCTGTCTGGAGGTGCTGGCCCTGCTTGGAGATGCACTTTTGGTCCTTGGTCGCTGACGCTGTGATACTGGAACGTCTGATTCTTTTTGTAAGTGGAGATTTTTTGGGGGACTTCGCCCAAACTTGTCATCAATCGTGGGCGAGCTGGGAGTGGATTTTGGCCTGACATCACGGAAACGTAATGATGGGCTTGCTGGCCATGGTAAATGGGCTCTAGATGAGCGCCGTCTCCGCCTGTCCATATCATCTAGTACGATGTTGATCAAGAGATCTGTCGGGTCATCCACATGAGATCGCTTCACTGTGAGCGAGCGCAGTTGCTCTGCCATTCTATCCCAGCCATAGAACTGTCGAAAGTCTACGTCGGATATCTCAAGTGTGCTGACATTCTTAAAGGCTAGCAACGGCACTGCAGTATCGAAAGGAAATTCCTCGTACCCTCCAATCAGACGTGCTTTACGGCCTGGTGATAGCCGTAGGCATGGGATCTTTGTGAAAGCGGAATATAGATATTTCAGATCTATCAACAGCTGCGCCTTGGCTTTCTCTGTTTTAGCAGCACTGGTTGAAGACCCTAAGCCAAAACCAGACCACAGGTTAGACATGCCTGACATGACACTGCGAACGCTGGAAACGGAGTGAATGGAGTCGCGATCGCTGCGTCCTTGAGATCTTTGTGACTGGCTAAGAAAAGAGACGTAATTGGCGGGCGACGCCTCGGCATGGATGTTTTCTAATCGTACATTCATTGGTCCCACAGGGATTCCTATCTCTTCTATGCGTGATAACAGATAAAAAAGGTGGTGCGAGGTCAAAGTGAGCTTGGCCGGCTTGATGCTTTGGGATGTGAAATTAAATGTTCCAAGGGAAAGGGCAGTGGCCAGAGCATTTGATGTAGACGACGAAGGAGTAGAGGTTTGATAGCCGCTGATGTGTCTAGATGAGGCTTCCCCAGTAGCGACGCTTGCTTGTCCGTTTTTGGAGGTCTGCCTGCGCATTTGCAATGCATTGGCAAGGGCTTTCTCATGTGTCCTAACAAATTGTGCTAAATTCTATGCCAAGTCAGTCATGTTTGCCAATGCAGGTACGGTGACTGAGTCTCGGCATCCTACCTTGACAAAGATCTGTCCATCCTCCGAGTCCATGCTGAGCAATACATAAGGGGTGCAAGGCGGTGGGATGGGAGGAGATGAGATGGCTGTCTTGCAAGGCGCCAAGCACTCGAGGGTTTGCGATGCAGGTGTGAAGGTGACGGCTATGATGACAATGCTAAACTTCGGAGCAAGCCTGAGATGACATTTGCACGAATCGCGTACCTAGTGCGTGGTAGGGAGACGGCTAGAAATGACGGAAGGTTCTAGGAAAGGTACACCAATCTTATATGGCCTTTAACCGAGGGGCGACGAAGAGCTTTTGATGCGAAACGAAGAGGTCCGGGCGAGTCAACGAGCAGTGGATTCAACGGAGTGGGGAGCTATGCAGAGATGATGCAGCTTGCACGCAGCTGCAGAAAAAGTGGAGGGGCAGATAAGCAAGCGCGTGGCTCGTCCTGAATTTTGCTTCCGGGGTTATACACTACCGTGCTATACCTTAAAGTACTCGCTCGTATTGCCGATCAGTACTTCCAAGTCAACAGATGACTGGTGACTGTGGAGAAAGGTGCAGCTCCGTGATGATATATGGGCGGAGGTGGTTGGTCGAGGTTGATAGTGAAGGCGACGTTGATACGATGATTTGATAAGATTGATTACCGTATTATTGGTATATTTCTTGTCAAATTACGAGTACCTATTAATATTGTCGTTGTTGATTATTGTTGATTGGAGGGGGGGCCAGCAGGGAGGGGTAAAAGCTATCTTGATTCTTGAACAACGGCGTGGGGTTTCAGGCTACCTAGAGCCCTAGGGGGGGGCTAGATGGAGGCTAAGGTAGGGTTAAACCCTCGATACCTTAGCTCACCACCAGCTTAAAGTAATATTTGGATGCATCATGCATGAAATTCATCGCCTCCCGTCAGTGCTAATTGCCAACTAGAAGCTAATCACTAATCGTTACCTAGGTTACCTAGGTTACCTTACCCTTCCTGCATACAAAACTTAGTGAGACGATAAATCTAGCCTCAATCCTCGAATCTTGCCCTGCCTTCCACCGCATCCAATGATCCAAACATGTCAGACACACATGCCGTGACAGAAATCCAACCATCTTGTGACCTACCTACCCTGCACATTCGCCCTTAGTACAGAGCGAAGGCGATCGAGGCGAACCCGAGGCCAGCTATTGGGCTTGGTGGGCTCGTAGTCATCATCCATAGAAGCGGTCAGCAGAAAGTCACATGGCAAGTTCCTCAATTCAGATTATTCCAGCATCATCTGCTTCCCGCAGTGCATATGGTGCTAGCTAACTCATCCAGTCTATTCCTCACTATGACTTACTCTACACTTACCACGGCACCCGTACCGTCTGACAATGAATCTGGGCGCGGGAATGAGGGCCATCTATTGTTGCACAATTTTAGCATTGGTGGTATTGACTTGCTTGCATACCCTATCCAAGTGAGAGAATCCGTTGCGATTGACCGTCTGACTGTTCATGGGCCAACAAGAGTTATGATTGATTTATTACAGTGAGTTGTTGCCACAGTTGCATCGACCATGTTTCAGCGTCGGTAGCCTCTCTGACCGTGGCATGTCTCCCACTCATCTAAGCCTAGCAATAGCGAGTACTCCTTCAAGCGATTCTTATCATATCCAAGGCCATAGTAAGAGTACTACCACTGCTAGCTATGCAACATTCCAAAGGGATCTAAAAGTAATGATCGCTTACCCCGCCTCTCAATTATGCATGCATTCGTCCAAAGTCGATAGATCATTCGTGTATGACCCTCCTAACATGAAAAGCAATATATAAGAAATCCCTGTCAAAGCGAGAACAAATATAGAATATTTACAAGTTATGTGCAAGGCATCCGAGATATCAAGGGCTTCAGACAGAAAGAACGAGCTGTGGCTTCTGACCATAGCCTTTGCACCGATCCGCCATTTCCAGTCCGAGCTCCCTCATCCTCTCTGCCCCTTTACCAGGCTGGCATCTCCTCTCCTTTTCTTTGCCGGCATTGCGACAATGTTGTCGCCAGAATTTATCTTTGCGTCTTTGTCTTTTAGTCTCGAGACCTTGAACTATGTCAATAGGTCCACGACTGTGAAGATCAATGGGCGCGGGACCGGTGCTCCTTGGTGAGGTACCGTTAAGTGGGCTGTCGGAGCCGTGAAATCGAGACTTGCGGTGCTGATCCCAGAACGGATTGGGCGTTCTTGGTAGCGACGTTGTGTGGGTTAGGTTTGGACGCTGGGCCAGATGCGGCATCTTGATCCCATGAGATTCATGGGGCGATCCGCTTATGGATGGTCTACGGGATGATGGAGGAGACGTGAGTTTTCGATGCATTGGTGGCGGAGATCGCAGACGATGAGTTGCTTGGCCGAAAAGGTGACGATGAGGTGGTGGTGAACGATGTAATGCGACTTTTTTCCGTGGCGGTGAGTGGATACGTTTAGGTGAAGGCATTGGAGATTCAGAGGCTTTGACCGATGGGGAGCCATTCGCCTTGGAAGACGACGATTCCTCAGCAGAACTATCTGGCCGACCTATTACCCATTCTGGCTCATCATGTACCTGAGTAGCATTTTCCTCATCGTCGTCGTCGTTATCAGCGTCAGGCTCCGACGTGGGAAAGCTAGGATCAATGTCTTGAGGAACATGCTTATGTCTTGAACGTCTGCGCTCTTCCAAACAGGACATGTATGCATCCTCGAGGGGCCTGTCTTCATCTAGAGTTCCAATGACAAACTCGGCGTCGTCCGGCAATTCAGGGGTCCCAGGGCGCATTCGTGGGGATCTGTGCGTACCCGGCTGCTTCCGCGGTTCTGTAGAACCAGTTCTTGCATCATTCGCGAGTTCAATCGAGGACTCCGAGGCCGTTCTATGGGCCGCGAGACGAATATGCTCGAATTGGTCTGTGGAGGTGGCCGCTGTTGTATAACCAGGCGTCCAAAACTGATAATCTGAGTTCCCATCGCTTTCGTCGTCGGAATCAGCGAAACCTTCTTCGTCATCCGTCTCATTGCCTCCGTCCGAGGCCTCATCGCTGTAAAGTCTGTTGTCACCGTCAAACTCGTCGTCAATTTCGTTACCATTGTCGTATCCATTAAGCTCTTCGTCAGCCTCCTCTTCAAGCGCTTCCTCCTCTGCTTCCTCGGCCAATTTTCTAATAGCATTCTCTTTTCGGAGCGTATCATTGATAGTGATTTTTTGGCGATAGGCTGTCTGCTCACTTATCCATTCATCCTCAGCATTGAAAGGACCAGCAAATTCATGGAATCTGGTGGCTTCGGAGTTTTGAAAGTCTATACGATTGAAGACTTGTACTTTCCGAGGTTGAGCACTGACAGGAGTAGTGACAGGGTTTTTGACAGGGTTAGTCTTCGACATAGAAGCTGAATTGCGACGCTCTTTGAGGCTGACGTCTGGAATTGGCACTACCGAATCCGCTTTAGGAGGCATGGTTCTGTCGACTGGCTTACTTGTGGTTTCATGTTTGGAAATATCAGTGTGCGGTGGCTTCATAGGGCATGCGAACCTTAACATGCAGGGCCGTTTTGGTGGATCAACTGGCATCAAGGACACACGGCTGTTCACGTGGGTATTTTCTAGCCGGTCGTTCTGTTTCCGTGTACTGGTCTGGCGGCCGCATGCAAAGCTGATGCAACGTCTGCGACCCAATCTTTCTTCCACCTTGATTTCTTGTGACCGATCAGCACCCGTCCCCTCCGTGACGTGTATTTCGTCTCCTGTACGTCCTTTGACCGAAGTCGTACTATCTGCCGAAATGAGCGAGGCAAAGCTACCAGGATTGATGACGGGTGGTGGAGGACTCGGCGTGGTCGTGCGGGCGGGACTTGTAAGTCCACCATCGCTAGTAAGCAAAGGAGCTTCAGCATCGGACAACGGAGTCAGTTCAGGACTTGTAAGAAGCGCCTGGGTAAGAAGTGACTCTTTCCTGCTATGCTGAAGATGGGGCGTTGCCATGCAGCGATGCTCGAAGGTTGAGCCTTGGAAGGTTGGTGTGATCAACTTTGAAAAGTGCGGAGGTTCGTCGTCATCCGATGTTGATTCGTCATCTCCGCTTGTAGATTGATGTGTAGAGTTATGCAGCCTACTGTTAGAAGACGTCCCTTGAGCTGCAAGACTCCGATCATGGTTACTTTGCTGATGATGAGCCATGTGGCAGGTCTTATTTGAAAGATTTTAGGGACCGAGTCGGAAGGCCAGATATTGATGGCGACTTGACAAGATCGGATTACTTTTCAGGCAATTATAGTGTCCCTGAGGACCGTATTGTTATGAACGTGATGGAAACATGGTGTTCCTGGTCGTCGAGTAAGACTACTCGCAAAGAATGTAGTATTGGGCGCCGCAAGTCGCACGCAGAGGAATCGAACTCAGCCCTGCGAAGAGAAGAAGAAGAGACCAGAAAAGTGTTTTAGGAGTGGATGAGATCAGAGCTTAGAGCTCGCAGGATGTAGTGAGCGGCTGTGTGTTTCGACAGAGCAACAGGTCGTGGCGAAGGAGCGGTCCGGTGCGGGCGCGGGCTTTTCTTGGAATTGATCTCAGGTTAGATGGCGATGCGAGAGACGTAGGATTGATTGTATGATTGTTTGATTGCATGTAGTGAAGAAGAGCAAGAAGTGAGAGAAGTGTAAGAAGAAGTCGGCTGTGGAATGGAGAAAAAGTGAAAAGCGAGGGGAGAGGGGAGAAAAGAGGGCGGCGAGAGGGGCGCTTATGTTCGGAAATCCGCGAAGACTCTGCGTTGAGTAAATTATTGATTGTCCTACAGTATTTCTTATACCGGGATTCGCCTTTCGCCTTTGAACGACGGACAATAACCACAAAGGGAGGATGATTTTTAGGGTGATTATTCTTACTCTTATTACTATTGGAATCATCATCATCATTCTCATTATTACTAGTCGTCCCCGAATAACGGCCGAATGTGCGCCTGTAGCAGCTCATTGTTATCCAATGAATAGTGAGCTGTTAGTCCCGCATTTACTTGCTTCTATCCAACAAAGAAAATATCTCTCATGCCGACAACGGAGCATGCGGAGATACACCGCTCAAAGTACCTCCAAGCCTGGCCAGAGTAATACCGCTCTTCCGAGAAATGGCAACGAGTGTCGACGTAGTTAAGCATTATTTTTCCACCAACAGCACTACTGCAATCTTCGCCCATTGGAAACAGACAACTATTTTAGTGTGTTGGTCCCCCCCACAATTTCCCGAAACACTCTTCGGCATGCATGATGCGGCGACGTTAGGTACACGACCTAGGTAACTTGGTCAGCAACTTCATGGTGTGAAGCGTATCAGCAGTACCCCTCTCAAAGTATCTGACTGGCCAATGCAGATTCTGTATGAGGCATTATTTTCTGGGCTTGCCACTCCACGGATGGCGTAACCAATATGTGTGAAAGTCTAGCCGGCACTCGTAGCAATCACGTAAGAGTCAAAAAGAGTGAGATAGATGAACTGCCACTTCTACGTTCGAGGACCTTGGTAATACAATATGGGAGGAGCCATGTTAAGCTACCACGCTACTTACCTTAGTACCTCAGGATTTAGATTCAAATAGCCGCTACTCATAGCCGCGCTTGCTCGAATTTGTCACTCGTAAAGCACCAAGTTCTTACTCTCCACATTCGAATTATACACAGTCGAAGTCACCCAAGAGAACCTCGATATGTCTATACGTGTAGCTCGAGCTGCCACTCGCATTCGCCCGTCGGCGCTCCGACTACCTTTGCAGCGGAGAGGCTACGCGGACCCCGTGTCAGACAAGATCAAGCTCACCCTCGCGCTTCCCCATCAGGTGGGTGCTCCTCAATCGAGCAATTGTCAGAACTCGTATTTGTGGGATCTTGCATCTGTTACTGATAGCTAACATTCTGTTTTTTCGGTAGTCAATATATAAGTCTACGGATGTGTGCGTTATCCTCCGCATTATTACTCAGGAGTCACACAGTCAAGGCTTGAGCTGACCTATGGTCCATGCTCAGAGTGCAAGTCAATATACCTGCGGAGTCTGGAGAGATGGGTGTACTAGCCAACCATGTGCCTTCGATTGAGCAATTGAAGCCCGGACTTGTTGAGATAATCGAAGAAAGTGGTGGAAGCAAGCAATTTTTCTGTGAGTAGGCGAGGGGTACAATTGAAAATGATCCATGGATGGAGACTTATGACCGTGGAAAACCGAGAGGAAAGGGCGCGAGGCCGCGAGAAGTACACTAACAAGTATAATATCGGCAGTGTCTGGAGGGTTTGCCATTGTGCAGCCAGGCTCTCTGCTCAGCATCAACGCCGTGGAAGGGTTTCCCTTGGAAGACTTCAGTCCCGACGTAAGTACCTCAAAGGAAACGATCTGGTCTGTACCATGCTGACAAGGTCGCCGTCATAGGCCGTTCGATCTCAGATCACTGAGGCTCAGAAGATAGCCGGTGGGAGCGGGAGTGATCAGGACATCGCAGAAGCCAAGATAGAACTTGAGGTGAGGTGCCCGGTCAACCATATCAACAGTATCTGCTGTGCTAACAGTCATGCACAGGTCTTAGAGAGCCTGCAGGCGTCACTAAAGTAGAAATACCTGTATACTCGGGGCCTTTTTGTACTCGTATGCAGAGTCAGCAATGACTTTATTGCTGGGCTTCTCCTTCAGTGGTTGGCTTGCGATTTCCTGCCATCTTAGCATGCTCTATATCCTGGATTCTGCCCTGATTAGGAAGCCTCCCCATCTCCGAAAGTCTCTCAACCATTCGCCCTACGAATGTATGCTTCTGTGATTAATAAATTCATCCCTGTGCCCGCTTTCCGTGAGAATTTGAATGATGTGGATGGCTCTTTCCTAACCTTGCAGCTCAAGGAAGCAAGCCTGCAATCGCGTTGATATGGAGTTTACAAGTTGATCAATCACACTTTCGATGACAGTGGATTTGCTGCCAAACTTTTGTCATTGTTTCATGGTCATTCATTAACATACATTGCTAGAAATAATATCTGTCCCTCAGCACGCAGCGTTCATCTACCATGACGAAGGAACGGACACCCAAGACGCCCAGGTCAATCGTACGTAATCATTCACCATACTGCGAGTCGACAGGGCCTATCGTTCAAGAAGGATTCGTTGCTGCTCGTGTCCGAGCCCTGCAAGGCTTCTCAGATCAGGTACAAAATGCGGCCCTCTCGCATTCCCCCCTCACCCCATGCCCGAGGCCTTCCCTAGCGCTTAAGCAGGCACTGGTCGGCATAGGCTTGCCAGACAGTGGTATTGTCAAGCGCTTTCACACTCAAATACCTTTAAACCAAGACCGGAATATGGTCAGCGCGCCTGGAGGATCAACCAGTGTTTCAGGTGTTGCGCCCTCATTTGGACGGCAGGAGCAGCAATGGTCTCTCGAATCAACTACTCCGATCAGGTCATACATTAGGAGTAGAGATCCAGAAAAGCTATCTCCAGACATGTTCGAGGATAATGTACACTCTTCGTGTGCCCAAGGGGATACAGACCATGTTACAGCGCCAATTTTGCCGTATGGTCCACTATCAGAATTACACCATATCGGTAATGTGAAGTCGTCGCGATCCGAAAAGTCCATCTTGGGACCCCATGCCATTCAAGCCGACCTGGTCGAACCTCAGGCCACTCGGTATTTCCTTCCGCAGACTGAGGACTGTAACAATGACTACCAACACGAGCAAGCTTTGAAGCCGCGAGGAAGCATCGCCGATAAATTAATTTCCATGGTCGAGCAAGGATGGGAGGGAGGTGATACATCTGGCAAATTTTACAGCGACGACGACTTTGCACCTCACAATACAGAATCCAAATTCCAAAGTCATGATAAGAGCCGTAGTGACTCCTTGAGCGAGATGCCTCATCTCAAGCAGGTACCATCGTTCAGCAGATCTCTCTCAGTCTTGACAGCAGAAACACGGAGCGAATCGCAGCATTCGATAGGGCAAGCTAATCCATCCGAAGTAAAGCAGGAGGAAACTAGAGCTTTTGTGCACCGCGGTTTGCAAAAGCGAGGAAAACGACAAGTGAAACGCAGCTCTCCCGCAAACACTCCTCAACGATCAAGTTCGGATTTTGGAGTACATTACCAGAAACCTGGACTCGCAGCCCCTGAAGGGAAACAACGAGCACGGACGCTACACCACCTCGGCCGCTCCAGTAGTAACCATAGCCAGATGCAAACAGACGTTTTCCCGAGCATTGGGCCGATTTATGCATGGGATCATCGCAGCAATTGGCAGAACCATGGGCCAACGCAATCGCCACCGTCTCGTGAATGCGCATCACAAAGGTCAGGATTTGTGGTTAGAGATGAGCAACTCAAGCAGGATTCCGCAGCTCTTCTTAAAAATACCAGCTCGCGCCGTTCCAGCTCAAACGCCAAGGAATCCACTCGATCTGCCTCAAGATCAACATCTTTCTTCAAGAAATTTCCTTGGTACAAGGTGGCCCTAGTGGACAAGCAACCGATGGTTCCCAGCTCATCGAAAGGAGGCTGTGGCAACGATAGGGTATCAAGAAAGAGGGCATCAAGAGCTACCCGGGCCGCTCAGCACGATTCTGCTCCCAATCAAATTGAGCTCTCACGACGCTTCGGCAAGTCACCCACGCTTATCGATAATGGTGAGGAGAATGACGAAAGTCCAAAGACGGAAAACCCTTCCCATCAAGGTTCAATTGATCAAGATAATATTGATGCCACGACATCTTACAGCAAAGCATCTAGCCATGCATCCCTTCAGCTTATGGCATCGTCACAAGAAATGAACGAGCGGCAATCTGCCGAACAGTTTCAAAGGGTGCCTGCGCGCCCGCAAGATCCTTATACCGCTAGCCCCAGAACTGGGAAGGACAGCTTATCAGGGAATCCGCATCAAGTCGCCAAACACGTAGTAGGACACGCGCGACGCGCAACAAGGACAGGTCCCACGGGTACGCAGCCAAGGTTTCCCTCAGAATCAGGATCCATAGACGCAAGCTTTGAGTCAGCCATATCCGGCGCCGTTCTCCAACCTCCCCACTCTCGAAGGCCAGAGGAAATGGAGCATTCTCACATGCAGTCATACACTGCTTCAAACACAAATTTAATGAAGCTACACGCTGATAATAGGTTGGAGAAAGGCTCATCTGCTTCTGAGACAACGAGACCGGAACAGGGATTCACTGCCAGTCCCAGCCGGCCCCACGAACTTCGATCGGAAGTGATCAACTTGATCCCAAAGCGTTCATGGACCGAGTCGGGTTCATTGCCAGCTAGTGTCGACAAGAAACAAGATGGGCCTGTGCATCAAGAAACCCGAGGAGGCAAGGGTATCAAAAAGATCCAGGTCACTGTTACTTTTGATGGGGCGGAAGATTTGGTGATAGAGGCTACGCTAAGGAAGAGGAATCGACAAGGCGTGAGGGAACTTTGAATGCCGATTGGTAGGCAAGGGATGGTGTAATGGTTTTGACCAGTTGCGCAGCAAAATGGGTTTGATTATTACCAAGCATGAGCGCAGTACATATTTTCCCCGTTTTCCCCCTTGGGCTGTTGATGCTTGGTACTCTCTAAGACCATCGAGCTTGGAAGGGTGCCTAAAGAAGATTGTACTACTAGGACGAGAGAGCTCCTTATTTCTAACGGAATGACTTTCAGTCCGATTCCCATAACATTTCTCATGTTTCCCAAAATGATCCATCCAGCAACCAAAATGCGTCCTCTAACACCCTCACAGCATTCGCTTGCTGCCAACACCTGGATCGTCTGATGGTCTCACGTTGTCATAATCATACCCGATGGCTTCAAGCTAACCATATTGTGCAGCTGTAAGCTCTTCACTGTCAGGCGTGACACGTTGTGGAGATCAAAGGTTCCCGTCAACTTATCGCGGCTTCAGTGATACAAATCTTCCGGTTCCACTCGGAAGTTTTCCCCGTTTTTTCTGATATGTTTCAACTTTTTGTCCCTGCTCAGGGGCTTCCGCATATCAAAAGCATCCTCACCCGCTTTTCGACCGGTGGGATCGTCGTTGTAATAATCGACTACTCGGCGAAAGACACTATACCTGTGGATAGAGGCCCTTAAGCGATCATTCTGCGGTGTAAGGAGGGACGAGCTCGAGGCTCTTCGTACCCTAGACCTTGGTACAAGCCAACGGCCGTCCTGTTTCCTTCGCGGACAAAAAGGTCGACGAACCATGCACTCTGGTCTTCGCATCCGCGCTCTAGAGCCTTGGTCAGGCTTTGAGCAAGGCCTAATCTTCTATGCTGCGGAGCAATGGTGAGAGCAGTAACGTGGCCGTGCCAAGGTAGGTAATGCTCTGTGAATTTTCTCCACGGTGGGTCTTCCTCGACTTTGCCCATCACTGATGTGGTTTTGCCTTGAGTCACACCGAGAGGGCAAAGAGCGCATGAGAGACTTACTGTAACCGGTGATGTTACCGTCTTGATCTTCAGCCAGGGTGAAAAGGGTAGGCCATTTGGTGAGGTAGTGCATGTAAAAGTCGATGTTATAGTTTTCGGTGAGAGGGTCAAGATTTGTGAGATTCATTTTGAGCAAGTCTTGTGGCTGAAAGGCACGGAGAGAAGTCATGATAGGGGACGAGAGAAAGCAGAATAATGATGTGTTGCAGAAAGACAATGAAGTATATACCGAAGATTGGATACCTTATGTCTTGTTCAGAATTCGGGAGAATTCAAGACATGATCTTTGTATATTACACTATCTTATCTTGTTCCCGCACAGTACCGTAAGTATGGTGGTATGTACCTTTGTATAGTATCACTAGTATGTACCCTTGACGCCACTAGGACCCCTGGGACACTGGTACTATACTCTTACCTGACTCTGAGACTACAGATTGTTGACCATTGTCGAGCATTGTCCCAAAAGTCACTCACTCAGCCTTGTCTCTTTTCCATTCCAATCAGGAATGCCGGTGATCTTTGAATAGCCCCTTGTCTGAAGCAGTGGCACATCAGGGATTGCGTCTGTGCGAGACGCCCTGGGCACCGTCCAACGCATAGCTTGCATTGACGGACAAAGAAGAAAGCCTTGGGCTTGCTTAGATTGGCATCAAAGCTCATTGTACACGGATGACATCTCTCATTGTGCACGGATGACATCTTCTCCACCATCGCCAACACGGCGCCAGAAATCTTCAAGTATCCGTGTCCAATTATCCTTCTCATCGGCGAGTCCTCAAAGCAACGGCCATTCTTCCAGGCGACCGTCTAACAATCAGAGCTCATCCCAATACTCGCTTCCCTCTCCATCCACTCCTCGGCCCATTTCCTCGCAGGAAAGGAGCGGATACTTCGAATCCTCCAGCGGCTTATATGACCTGATAGACCCGGGTAATACAAGCGGCCTCGGAAACCTAGCCGATGAGTTAGCGGGTGCTTTCGAGGAAGAGGACGAAAACGAGCATGGCTTTCGAGACGGAGCATCGGAAGGCTTATATGGCCGAGTAGAAGCAAGCCGCCTCGATCAATCGAAAGAAAACGAACATTCAGCATTTAAGAATGCTATTCAAAACGGGCATCCAATCTCGATACCGTCAGCTCAACAGGCAACATCTGACCTTTCCTTGAGCCCTCCAAAACCGTCATTACGCCCCGGACACACAGGGGAGAATTCACAGTATGATGGGTCAGACTATGGTGATGATAGCGATCTAGAGACTACGCACTCTCTTGTTCTCGAAGCTCGCCTCGCCGCTATAGAAGGTCTTGTACGCCGAGGTACTGAAGCCAATGGTAGCGATGCGGATGGGATTGTACAACGTGTGGCCGACTCTCTCAAAGACTTGGGCTCCCAAGCTGGCGTCGAGAACAGCGCAACGCGGTAGGTGCTTCCTTTGGGCCCTTCAAGTCTGTACTGACTTGTATTCGTCGGCATTTAGCCTCATCACAGCTCACACAGCTCTAACAACGCACGTTTCCCATCAAACCCGCGCCCTGTCAACATTGACGCACCCTCTAGTCTCTCTACTTTCCACTCCTCTGGACCCGGATTTCATTGATGGCCTGCTCCCGCTCTTGACCTCCCTCGTTCGTGCTCTCCCTACAACAACGTCCCATGCACTCTCGTCCCTTCACAATCTGCATGCGTCAACATCGGATCTGACCTCCGTTCTCACATACCTCATCGATACGTTGCACATGATGCGTCAAACCACATCCCTGGCATCGCGAAGATTACGGGCGGCCAGAGAACTAGTGATGGAGATGCGAAAAGAGACTGAGGCGCGGGAGAGGGCCATTCAATGGGTGGAATTAGGGAATTGGGAAGGCCGATTGGCAGGGAGAGAGTGTGCGAGAGTGTGCGGAGAGGTAGTGGGCGGGTTTGAGGAAGTGTGTGCATCCTGGCGAAAGAGATTGGCTAGTGGGATGGCCGGAGTAGAAGTTGGTGTCGCATAATGGCTGGAAGAAGTGGGATAGCGTCCAAATATAAGATGGGAATCGATGATGCCATCTTGTATGAATTGACTTCATATCTTTTAGACGTGTGAACATACTTACAACGCGGAACCTTGTCAACAGATAGTCACTTCTTTCTTGTCTGGAGGCATGAACAATAGGACCACTCACGCTCCGACAACATAGGACGTTTCAACTACTAGCAGCGGCGATGCAATTTTGCTGTCACTGACATCGTGGATGAATGAAGTTGCTCCGAAGCCAATTGTATCGTTTAGTAAATCACAGCTCAAGAAAAGACGACTGCCTTCCCTCGGCACAACAATTTTGCTCTCCGCATGATCCCAATTCACCCCTTATTTCTCAGATGCACAGGCACGTACTTCCCGGGTGCAGGCTTCTCATTGGCCGGACTCTCTGTCCTCGCTGTTCCAGATGATGACACAGGTCTCCCACCCTCAGCAGGACTCGAGTCCCTACCTGGAGCACCCCTCAGCCCATCCAAGAACCTGGGCGTAGGTCTATCAGCTGGCGAGCCATCGCGGCCTGGTCCATCACGCGGACCACTTGGGCGCCATTTAGCAGGTGGTTGAGCACCAAGATTCTCCTCTCGAGGAGCTGGGGATGGTGCTGCGTCACTCCGGCCACGAGGGGCAGCATCGCCTGGGCGACGCGCTGGTGGCACATACCCACCCGTCTTCTTTGGAAACTGTACTTCCTCCGTAGCGATATCTGTGGGTGGAGCCGCAGGCTGAGAAGCACCTCCTGCAGCTTCTGCTTGTTTGCGCGCAGCTTCCCTGTCTCTCCACGTGGGTTTACTACCAGCAAGGGCAAGCTTTGGAGGCCCCGATGGCCGCTCGGAAGATTCGGTGCGCGCTGGTTCGGCAGGTCGAATAGGTGTTGGGCGCTCTGGGAGACGTGCACCGCTTCTCATAGCTTTGATCTTAGCTTCTGCCGCCTCTTCTTTCTGACGCTGAATTGCAGCTTTCTCGTCGAGTTCTCTGGAAACATTGTCAACAAATATTACAAGCGGGTAAGAAAGACGTAGAGCTTACCTCCGTTCTGCATCTCTCTTCGCTCTAGCCTCGGCCAATAGACGCTTCTTCTCTTCTTCGGCAGCTGCCTTTTCCTCAGCTTCCCGCGCAATTCTTTCCTCTTCTTCCTGGGCTCGCCTCTCAGCCTCTTCCTGTTCCCTATGTTCGCGAGCTTTTCGTTCACGCGCTTCACGCTTTCGCTTCTCTACGGCATTCTGGAATTCTCGATCTGCTGCCTTCCTCCGCTTTTCAAACTCATCATGACGACGCTCCTTGAGGTCCTTGTGAAATTGTTCATAGACGGGCAGCAGCCGACTAAGTCGGTGCTTGAGCGACACGTCCTCCCTGTGCTTTCTCTCCGACTCTTTTAAAGTTTCCGCTCTCGATTTCTCGTATGCAGCAAAGTCTCGTGCACGCTGCGCCTCATAGTCTTTTGGTAGAAGCTTGATCTCCTCCTTCCGGAAGGCACGCTCCAAGTGATCGATTCGCTTTCCAGTAACTCTAAGATTCTTAAAGAGATCGTTCTTCTCCTTCTCGAGTTGAGAGATCCTCAGGAGCCGAAGTTGATTACTATCGAGATCCTTCACATCAACATCTCCGATATTGATGCCTTTCTTTACAAGGTCGCTGAGCTCTTTCTCATTGTTCTCTCTACGAATGCGGTCTTGTTCATCCTTCATGCGTTTACGTTCACGCTCCTTGTGCTCTTCAGCCAACCGCAAAGCCTCGGCTTCCTGGCGCTGTTGAGCGACAATCCGCTTTCGCGTTTCCTCCTCCTTTTGCTTCTTCTGGAGCGCGTCGGAAGCCAGCTCCTTCTTCTTCTCTATGATAGCACGTCTTGCCAAAGTATCCTGGTGCTCTTGTTCCGCACCGGCTTCGGCTCTAGTTAGTGCTGCGGCCTTAGCCTGCTGCCGAGCCTCGTTGTACTCGGGGTCAACATATTGACAAGTGACATAAAGTGTCTTTGCTAAGCGAGTGAGCTGGGAGCGAACAATTTCCGCGGGGGTGCGCTGTAGCCGTTGAACGGAGCTTGTCTCACTCTCGGCAGAGCCAGAGCCGCTTCCAGGATGCAGAGCTTTTGCGGATGAGAAGACATCCGAGTCGAAGGTAAGTGCACCAGTAGCATGATCAATCCGGATTGCCAGGTCGCCTTTCTTGCATCCGTTCATGATGAACTTCTCAATAGAAGCAGCGGTTACCTGAAAGGGTTCGGGGAATTGGGCCAGCTGGTGTACGTAGCTCAATTCCACAGACTCATATACCTGCGACAATTGCTGAAATAATCTCGTCAGTATGACTTGTTGTAGAGGCAACACATATTTCTCCATCTCGGGGTCTGCGCCAATTTGTGCGAGAATAGGCGATATCTTTTTGCAAATAGATAAAGGATGAAAGTCGATCTCCAGGATCTGATATAGCTCCCGGATTTCAGGTTTGGCGCGCTTTAGAAGGCCTTTGCTCATAGCGTCTTTGAAAAGAACAGCCCTTGTGGGCGCGTGAGACATACCAAGCAGGTTGGTGAGGCGATTATTCTTGTTTTTTCGAGCCTCGTCAACATCAATGAGAGCTCCACGGGAACGAGACGTGCTTATGACAGGAATGGAAAGTGCCGAGAGCAGTACGAACGACGCCGCTCTGCTCATATCCGCTTCGGTAACTGCAGGATTGTCTTTCTTCAAACTTTGGCCTGAGGCGACCGTGTTCGCAGATTGGCGAAGGAGGTTGTAGTATCTGCTCCAGGACGCAGCATGGAACAAATAGTTTTCGCTGACGAGGAATATTCGAGTAAGCTTCTCATAGTAGTTCGCCATCATGATATTCTTAGCTGGGCGTTTGCTCAAGCTGAGGAGTGTGTGGATGTCCTCCACGCTCCGAAAAGCTTCTTGCCATAGCTCGAGCTCGACCGCAACGTTGAGTTGCTGGAAACGAGTGTCAAGGTGACGCTGCAGAGTATCGGGGTCGCTCAAATTGATAGCATGCATTTGTGACTGGTATTTGGCGGCATTTTGAACGTGATTTCGGAGTAGCTCGCAAAGCCTTCTGAATTCTGTTTTGCGGGCGAATTTCTGACAGAAATGGAATGCCAGGTTAGCTGTAGACTGATACATGACTTCCAATCGAGCATTGTTCTTCAGTATTTCCAACACAGTCCGGTAGGTCTCCCACAGGAACTTCAGCCATGGTGTGACGATAGCCCTATCTGTTCGGTCTCTAGATTGCTCGCCTGAAACAGTGGACAGTAATATTGACTCTGGCGTCTCTATAGCCTCGAGATCCTCTACGGTTGCGCCGGAAGCGGTAGGCTCGAGGGTCGACTGGACCTGGTCTGCTTTCGCTTGGGCTTCCTTGACCTTGGCGTCTGCGAGTTCGATAAACTTATGGAGGACGAGCTGCATGCGAATTCAATCAGCTCCAATTACTTACGTCGGATATATCGAAAATCCACGCACCTCGATTGTACCAACGTTCGTGTTCTGTGCAGTGTTCTTGTATTGGTAGAGTCCATCTTTTGCCAATTTACCTTTCTTGAGGTCTACGCAGAGCTCGACGAATTGTATCATTACAGGTTCAAGAGATGTGATGGGGCTGTTTCTGGATCTCTTGGACGTGACATGCTCGTGTAGGATAGTGAGGGCAGCCTGAGACTGCTCGACGGCGATGAGTTCTTGCGCTCGCTGACATTCACAGAATGTTAGCCATCCATCATATCAAGTGCAGCTTGGACGCCTGAAAGGAGCGCGCCGAGACTCACCTTGAGCACATTCTCCGGTTTGGTATGCGGTGGAGGAGGCATCTTGGTCGGCGTCTGATGGGTGTCTAGGAGAATTAAGGGCGTGTTAGAACGTCAAGCAGGATGCGTGTACCCTTTCCCTTGGATTACAGTAGGATATTGATGACCGTTTGGCGTTTGCAGGGCAGGCTCGGCAAGATGAGATTTTGTGTGGAGGACTTTAGCGGCCCACTAGTCACTAGTGGCCCTGAGCCTAAGGTAGGAGGGATCCCATTGGCGCACCCAACACCGCAACTTCAGTGTCACCAGTGTGAAAACAAAAGCAACCCATCTGCCTGCAAGGAAGGAACCATCACGACCTCACTCACCATTCTTGCCATCTATCTTGAGTGCACCTGATTCCCTCGTCGTCTCCAAGCCACTTTACGCCTGGGCAAGCGCCTCAATTGACAAGATGCCAACAGCTTACGAGATCCGCGCTGGGGGAGACGTCAAGAACAAGAAGCAGTCCATGGCAGATCTGAAGCTCCGTCGCCTGAATGAGCTCAACTCACGGCTGAGAGAGGACTTGGAGCGACCCAGGATCAAAGTGTCGGAAGCCTCACTGTCGTGAGTGATGCCTTGCGTGTTGCGACAGGCTGTGTTCGCCAGCCAAGCTAATCCCAATCTCCCGCCCCAGGTTGATACAATACTGCACAAATACAAAAGATTTCATGGTTCCTTCCATGTGGGGCTCGGTGAGTAGATATCAACAGAATTCTGTGGTCAATGGCGCGTTGACCACTCGCGCTTCCTGCATGACTTGACTCGCTAACGTCACTCGGCTATTTTCAGGTCGACAAGCGCGAAGATCCATATGCACCACAGCAATCGAATGGCTGTTGCACTATCATGTGAAGCAGCCTCATTTGCTTGACCTGGCGTTCTACGGTTGTTTCGCATCTGCTTTCGATTCGGTTCTCCTTTTCCACACCTCAAATTCAACAACAATCCGTTACACAACGAATCGTTTTTCTCTGGGCGCCCCCGCATAAAGCATGGGCGTAGGAAAAGCGAATGAGAATGGGTTCAGTCGTCTGGTGGCCCCCACATGTTTTGTCGTATGAAAGGGTCGCGATTGCCTCGGCCCTTATACGTCCATCCTCGAACGCAACTTAGCTCCTCTAGTAGGATAGCGGTGGATTTGGAATCTACTAACCCGGGCCAGCACGCTTCCTGATTTATATGGATGGTGATTTTCGTGTATTAGCAAGGGATTTTCATGCGTCTACGGTGGTCGTTCTCGCAGTCTATAATACGTGGTATATGCTGTTTTCGGTGACGGAGCAAAGCGCACGTGTATCAAGTCTACGGCGAAGCATGGTTGAGCCGGAGGCTGAGGTTGAGCCTGAGCCTGAGCCTTTTGTAGATAGCACGCTTGATATGCAATGGCAAAGAAGACTTTGGAGCTCTTGACGCTTGTAAGACTTAAGTGTGACGTGACCAAAGCTTAGCAAGCAAGGAGCAATCCTTTCTTCGCATCAGCACTCGTCGTCGACTGGTCAACGCGATAAACAAAGGGTAGAGTACGGAGAGTACCTCTCTGTCAATTGTCTCTTCGCACCTTTCCGATATGCATCCTACGCCTGAGTCAGAACCCTTGGCCCCTGTGCGATTACCTCGTATTACCATTAGATTCTGCACTCAGTTAAGTCATCTTTCCTGAGCCACTTTTGCTCATCCTTCCTGCGCTTCGAGTTGCACGACTTGTCGCAGCAGCATTACAACGGCCGAGACATCTAATTTTCGACACTGACGTGATCCAACAAGAGGTCCGCTGACTTGGAAATCAACTAGATGCAAATGGATGCTTCGTGCGACTTATGTACGTGAGCCGTGAGATGGCCCTTCATCGCGGTCATGGACATGATTCTTTCTTGACAGTTATCGGATTCGCTACTCGTTCCCCGAGTGGCAGCATGATGCCAATTACCTTTGGGTCACTGTGTTCCTTCCAGAGGACATGTGCCAGCGATTCCAGACCCTCCTTTCATAATTCGAACACCAAAAGACATAATGCTGCAAATTTCCTCTCTTTCAACCACATCGTGCTTGATTTCCCTACTGTTTGCTTCCCCATGCCTTACGACGCGATCTCATGCTCCAAGAACTACCGTCCGCTGATCAAACCACCATTACTCCGAAGCGGTATGTGCTTCTCGCAATGCTGACTCTCTTTGTATAGTTTGCCCAGGAGCTTCTCTCAACGTTCTCCACGTCCTTGGGTGAAGTCTCGCTCATTCCCGCAACCGGCGGTGTCTTTACTGTGGATATCGTCTATGCTCTTGCAGATCAAGACAGCTCGGACAGTGCCATCGGAAAATATCCTCCAACCAAATCGGCTCGACTCTGGGATCGAAAAGCGGAGGGTGGATTTCCCGGTACATCCTCAATCTTTTTTATGTGTCATGTTGGTTACTTCTGCAAGGTAATGCCCGGTGTCGTTCCCCCTTATTGTCTTTCTTTTTCAATTACGTATCTTCTTCCGCTTGGATACCTATTTTTCTTTTCGCAGATTTACACGATAGGCCTTGTCTTCCCCCTTTATGTTTAATCTGAATACGACTGGTATTTTTCCTTCTTGCAAGCTGGAAATCCGATTTCTTTATGCCATTTGATCTTTCCTTGGCTAGATTCGTTAAGCAGTGAACTTTCTCAAATGGTCCGGATGGGATTGTGCACATCTTATTACTTTGCCTGATCATACAGTTCTATTTTACAGAAGTGAAGCACCTGAAGCAACTCGTCCGCAACGTCGTCGACCCAAACCGCGATTTAGGTCACGTGGATCGCGATCAGAATGGAAAGAAGTCTGGATCAACTATGGATCAGAGTCCTGCTTCCATGTCGGCCGGGCCGTCTTCTACAGAAAAGACCAAGGAAAGTACCCAGCGATATTATCGAACAGCGTTCCCAACTAATATCTTCAAGACGTCAAAGGACGGCCAGGAGCGGACCGTACCTATACAGGCCGATGCGGCTACAGCAAGGCCCGCTACCTCGGAAGCCAACGGGAATCTAGAGAGACGAACGAAGCAAAGCTCAGGAGGGGGTGAGGCTTGTGAAGACTGTAAACAAAAGATTGATACCTCTGAATAGCCATTGAGAGTTCCACACCTTGGTGTCTTCTCATTTCTGTCTGCGTGGTGAAATAACAACCTCACTCAGTTGTTTGCAACTACCACCGCATTGATACATTCTTCGATGTAGGAAAGTCTTCATGCTATAATGCGATAAGTTCTCTACATGCTTCGTAGTGTAGACAGAGCTGTGTCTGAGTTGTTCATATCAAGATTGAAGAGTCTCGAAAATTGAGCACCTTCCAACCATGACCAGGAACTACATACCCCACAAACTCCATGAAGTCCAGTCACGGTGTCTTTCGATCTCGAGTGATGTTGAGACATTCTGACAAAGCGTTTTGCTCAATCGGGGAAACAACAAGACACTACAACAGCATCGGCGTAATAATCTACTTGTCATATTCGATGCCAATTCTACCTCGTCTTCCAAGAATTACGAAGCTTCGAATAGCCTATCTCAAAACCCCTGATCTAAGGCGGCACATCATGCATAATCAGCTCTTTCCTCTCAGGCGCGATCACTGAAGCATTACTATGCCCACATATTCGAGTGAGTACACTTTGCAACCTCACACTAACATTCACCACGAAAGGTCTCCTATCAGTTGCAGTGCCGCTCAATCAAACATCCATTTCCATCTCTATCGTTCCTAACATCATCTCCTCCACAATCTTTGCTCCCTGCTTCTCGGCAGCGAGTCCTACTTTCTTACTATCCCCTTCGTCGGCAACGACTCCAGCCACACGATCATCAAGGGCCAATTTCGTTTCGCCTAAAGCATGAATCTGTTCCTCGATCGTATTCTTTGCTACCAGTCTGAATACCTCGACTTCCTTAGTTTGGCCGACACGATGGGCTCTATTTTCGGCTTGTTGATCACTCTGGGGATTGAAAGAAGAATCAAATATGATGACTTTGTTAGCACCTTTCCCGGAGTCAGTCTTCGCTTAGAAAGAATCAACATCCCCTGGGGTCAGCTTACAAGCAAGGTTGATACCTGCGCCTCCAGCGCCTGTTGAAAGGAGAAATACTGTAATGTCCTCCTCTTCGTGAAATTGATCAATCATGTCTTGACGCTGTTCCATAGGCGTTGATCCGTCAAGTCGGAAGAATTGCATTGCCAAAGTTTCCATGACGGCTTCTAGGATGTCCAAGACCATAACAAATTGCGAGAAAACGAGAGCCCTATCTCCATTCTGTTTGAATGTCTGGAGGAGTGTGGCAAGCTTGCTGACCTTACCAGAATCCATCCATGGATTGCCTCCGAGGAGAAATTTAGCCATAGTCTGAGGATGATTTTCGCAAAATCGGTGCAGTTCCATGTCCGTCATCACTTCCATGTCTTCATACACAAGCTCAACATTAGATTGCTCGAACTCCTGCTCTCCTAGACAGGCTTTGGACATCTTTGCAATGACGTTGTTATCGTACAGCCGCCGAAATAGTAGCGGGTGAATCGACGCTTTTCGAAGAGCCATCATGATGTTAGAGGTCTCGTTGTTAGTCTTTTGGCTAGCAGCCCTCGCTGTGACGATTTGGAGTGCTCGGGCTTTTTCCATTGCATAGATCTCAGATTGGGATTCAGACATTTCACAATACTCGACCCTTCGGGTTTTAGCCGGAAGGTACCTCAAGACCTGGTGCTTCTTCCGCCGCAACACAAATGGCGTCATGATGGACTTCGCCCGAGTAATGCGTTGGCTTGATAACAGTGCCGCGTGAGAATTGTCAGTGGTCTTGGCTTTATGACTGAATATCGCTTCAAGATCCTCACTGTGCTCCTTGAAGACGGAAGGCAGAATGAATCCCAGCAGAGAGATAAGCTCCCGGAGGTTGTTTTGTAAAGGTGTTCCTGTTAAAAGCAAGCGGAACTGTGTTGGGATCCTCATAAGGGCTTCATATCCGGCTGATTTGCTGTTCTTCAAAAGATGACCCTCGTCATATACGCACACTACAGGCTTCAGCTTCCGGAGAAATTTGTTATCATCCTTGGTCTTGGCTAATGTATATGTCGTTACGACGATATTGAGAGTGTCCAAATTGTCCAAGATTTGAGTCTGAATTCCGGGTCGCTCACTCTGGCCGGCGTAGTACGGCATGACGTGGAGCTTAGGGCAAAAGATCGAAAATTCTCGTAACCAATTTTCTAGAGTAGAACCTGGAACAACGACTAGATGGGGACCTTTGATACCCTTCTCAAGCAAATGAGCGAGAAAAGCTACGACTTGACATGTCTTTCCCAGTCCCATATCATCGGCCAGGATACAGGATAATTTCCGCCCGAACAATAGAGAAAGCCAATTGACTCCTACCACCTAATAAACCACACATTCAGCGCTCCATTTGACGGATTGAATAGCAAGATATGCTCCTGGAGGAAACGTACCTGGTAGTCCTTGAGCTGTATGCCGTTTGCCATATTTGGGGGTTGTGGAAAGAACGTATGCCTTCGAGCCTTCTTCAGAATACCTTCTTCATCCGATACTACAATGCTGTTTGGCGTGCCAATAGCTGAGTCTCGGGGAGAAATATCCCGCTCAAGGCTGACGAGTTCGAGCTCGCCCTCCGTGGCTGCACCGAACACATTGACACCCCAACCTTTCATGTCTTCTCTCACCGGCTTTGCCAACTCCTCGCACCGCTTGATAAGCTCATCAATAGCCTCGTAGCCTGTCAGCATGTTCAAGCATTTGTCAACGATCTTGTCGCCAAATGGTTTGCGTGTGATCTTTCTCTTGCTCTTTGTTTTTCCTGGAACGTTGCTTGAGACATGACGAACATCGTCTAGCGATACAAAAGGCTTCTGGGATAGAAGTACAAATGCGACTTCTTCCGTGATTCCAGCTAAATCGACGAGATCGGGGATCGAACACGTATTGAAGAAATTTAGAACCCTATGATCCAACTCGGAATCAAGGCCCGTTCCTACACCTGAATCAGAGTCATCAGGATCGGGTGTAACGGTTTTAGAGGATGGAACAGGAGACGGCTGCTTTGGTGCTGCGACCGGAGATGACTGCTGTCTCCGACCCTGAATCAGGCGTCGTCTAGGCTTTGGCGCAACAGTAGCAGGGGAAGTAGTTATGAGGGGGCTGGAACCTCTGTTACTCCGTGCTTGAGTAGCGGTCCACTTGTCCTGGATTTTCAAGTTTGGAGCCTTGATCTGTTGCTTGGCCGGAGCCTTTTTTTGAGCAGCTTGACTGGACAGGGTGTCTTCGCCATCTGAGCTTGTGAGGTTGATTGGCTCTGTACAGATCTCTTGGGATGCTAGAAGCTCCATAGCATCGTCGAAGTTGTACTTCTTTCGCTCCAAGGCATCTTTGCACGCCCGCACCGTGTGATGAGGAAGAATTTGCCGCATACGGTTAATCTTGGATCGCAATTGATAATCCTCAATTTCGTCAATTTCGAGTTCGGTAACTGGCAGAGCTTTCACAGGACCTTTCAATTTGCCTTGTTTGGGTGGTCTGCGAGTGGCTCCATACGCGTTTGCCATTGTGTCAGCGCCCGACGGTTTGGGGATATTGCCGATGCGAAGTGTCGCCCGGTTTTCAATTCTACTTTGCTCGTCCACTGGCCCTGAGGGCATTGGTTTTCGAGAATCAGAATTTTCGGCACTATCAAGAGGTTTGAAGAAGGAATTCGACAAGATCTCTTTGAAGCTACCGCCAGGCTTTGTAGCCTTTGAGCCATGTTTTTGGCCCGAGTACGTGAAGGTAGAAGGTTTGATATCTGCTCGACATCCTGATTCTGACTCGTCGTCAGATGAGGCACCTCGGACGAAAGGCTCATCGTCGCTGATGTCGACAATAGGGGCCGCAGAGGGTTTTGTAATACCCATCGGAGGCTTGAATGCTGTTCCAGCGGGCGCCATACTACTCGCGAGTCTTCCCCCTACGAACTGTCTCCTTACTGCAGGACTGGGAGACATTGTTCGAGCGGGCGAAGAAGCTGCCACCTGAACAATGGACGGCTTCTGGCCACTGCTATGTTGCTCAGGGGTAGCTTTGCGGACTAGCTGCGTCGGCTGTGTGAGGTATGCTGGGGTGGAAGAGGATATGCCAGCTGTGCTTTGTGAGGTGGAAATGGGCCTTGCTGCCAAAGGGACCGTTGCGACTGTCTCGTAGTCGGCGAAGATATCATCACCACTGTCATTTTGGGAGTCGTATGTTTGGCTCCTTGAAGCGTCGCCGTTGGCCAGCTTCCTTCTCTTTGCAGGCGTATCCTCGATGGAGTCCATGATGCTGAAGGGGATGAGGGGGTAAGGGGACCAGGATCAAATGCACAGACTTGCTCAGATTACTCGGTAGACCGCACAACATAAGAGTGCCATTGGTGATGTGCCCAAGACATACAAATCTAAGGTAAGGTAAGGTACTCATTGAGTCTAGTCCCAGGGCAAACACCCGCACCACTTAGGGCATGGGCTCCGGCCAAGCTCGCTTGTGGCTTAGTAATCTACACGAAAGCTGTTCGGCCTCCAAATCTTTTACATTTCGTAACTCCTAACAGCTTCTCGATATCCACCAACCCCAGGCTCAATCCAATAGATAACAGCTAGCTACACATTACAAGTCAGGTCGAGTCAAGTCAAGTCGTTAACATGGTATGTCGAGTCAAGTTTGTCAAGTTTGCGGGTGCGGCGTGTCGATGACGGCTGTACACTGATAGCTTGCAATACCATCACAGGATCATTGGTCATGGTCGCTAACATTTCTGCTCCATAGACACTTGCAGTGGATCTTCTCAATCCGACGCCTCAGGCTGAGGCTCGCAAGCACAAACTAAAGGTAAACTAACCCCACGGTACGCGATTACGAGCTTGGAAAATAAACACCGTCCCCAGACTCTTGTACCAGCGCCCCGATCTTTCTTTATGGACGTCAAGTGCCCCGGCTGCTTTACAATCACCACTGTGTTCTCGCACGCCCAGACAGTCGTTATCTGCCAAGGCTGCTCAACTGTTCTCTGTCAACCGTACGCAGAACTCTTTCCTATTATCATTGCTTTGTCTCGGGAGACGAGTCTATCTTCCTGGATAGTTCATTCGAATATCTAATATCATCTCGAAAGATGTCTCCCGAAACACATGTTCGCCCCTTCATATTGGCTGAACTAAGGCTGATTTTATTGAAGCACTGGTGGCAAAGCCCGTCTTACCGAGGGATGTTCATTCAGGAGGAAGTAGATGGACCTATTTTAAAAAACGTACGAGTGGCTTGAAAGGCAGGATAAAGGATGGGATCTCGTGCCTATCTTTGCATAGATAGGAGTTCCGGATATTCTGCAAGATGCGTGGACTGCATGATGGGTTTATGCAGGGCACAATATTTTCGATACTGTAAGAGCAGATGAAATCCTACCTCCCTCTTCACAGACCCTGGTTTCCGGTACACCTTCCTCCTAGTCCCGAACTTCTTTTCGCGTGGAAGTTGTGATTCATTCTCCAAAACGTGCATGATACAATTTTACTTTCCCTTCATTTGCATTCTCATCCACTGTCCCTTCCAAAAACCACCTTTGGGTCCGCCAATTTTCGCTCCTCGAACACCTTTCGACCCTCCGCCTCAACAAGACTCATGAGCATAATAATTAGACCGTTCCGGAGACCAACATCAACAACAATAGACTTCGATCCCCAGACCTCCAATGAGTTCGACAGGATCTGTTCGATAGGCCCAGGGTTTATACACAGAGTCCTACGACTCCGGCTCCGTCCAATAGAAGGGTTTGCTCGACTGTTGCCAAAACCTCCTGAGCTTCTGCATCATCGTTCTCACACACCTACGCATCGGTGAAGACCTCTAAGCCCAGTTCCTGGGGATACCGCTCAAGCACAAGGGATAGATGGAGACTGAAAAGCAACCAAGGTTGTTGGCCTAAGCTATACCTCAAGCTTCGTTGGTTATGCCCTGGGGAAAGGGAAAAAGGCGAAAGCAGCGATGAGGCCAATGAGGAGGCGTTGGACAAAAGCACCTTAGTCCACGTCCCATTGACTTCAGGCCTAGGAGTTTGATAGTTTATTGATGACATTGTATGCGTCTTGTAAAATATGGGAAGAAAAGCAATGAAATAGCCGCAGGCAGATGCCCATTCTTAAAGCAGATCCAAATTTCTGAAGGAAAAATCTGCATCGCTCAGCGTCCTTGACGCTACATAGCTACAGCGGCAACACCCGCACGACTTCAATGTGAACGAGGTGGTGGAGGGGTAAGTAGTAAGGTACATTAATATTTCCCTTTGCTTCTGCTGCTGCTGCTGCTGCTGCTGAGCGTAAACATTCTAGGCGACGGATAGTGTACGGTACTCGTACAGGGACGCGCTATTAGAGTACATTATTTAGCCTCATGGAGCTTCTCCCACTTACCTTACGTTTCTGCCTGTAATAATGACTTCAAGACGCATCATATCTACTGACAAAGATTTGTTTGACAAGGATGAGACAGACAACAGTCCGAGTGCATTGGAGAAATCAAACATTACTCCTGCAGTCCCTGCGTGCGTTGTCCTTCTACTGCTTAATAGATAGTGTGACAACGTCGAATACATGTGGCTAACATTGACATACCTTCACTAGGGCTGTCATTTTCAAGCTCTTGGGCTTTACTCTGGCAATGATAGCAGGCCCCATAGGAACATACTTCCTCACGCTCAATACCATCTTTGGGGGTTGGTCCTACACTTTTTACACAATGGTGGAAGATACCTACTCATACGACGATATAGGCAATTCGACATGGGCTGGAGCTACGGCTGCTTTCATGGCAAATATGGTACTTATAGCCTATGTCATTGTCGCCATGAGAGAGGATGAGAGTGACAATTTGGCTGCTGAGGAAAAGGCCAAAAAAGGAAAGTGACCGTACTGCTACGCGTTATGGTCACTTGAAGGCGGGTGTGAGACTTTAAGGATCATAGCATGATGGCGTATAGAAGCTTTTCTCGAGCGCTGGGAGCACGGCTCATGCTATGCATTTCGTACCATTTGCCTGATGGCTCACCAACCTCAATCAGACCGCTATGTATTATTGATAAGCTGTTGCTGTTGAATCCAACCAAGACGCCTTCCATGCTGTTCGTCATCAAATGCAATGTGCAGTCCATTAAGCATTACTCTTTATGTGTTGCGTAGGCAGGCCGCGCTGCCGCAGATGCTCCCCTGAGGGTTCCAAGGCCCTGAACCCTATGTCTCATCATTTCCAACAATCTAAGCCTTGCTAAATCTTCTCTTGAGCCAACTTTTCCGTTTGTCTGTGTCTAGGGTCGGTGGTAGCTTGCTCGCCCCTGCAGGACTTCCTAGCTTGATTGGGACTCTTGGTCCAGCGTCTTTAGAAGGTGCATGCGGTGGTGGGGCGGGAGCCTCATTGCCTTGGTATGGATGGCCATTGCCGGCTGCGACCTGGGATTGACCATATCCAGGATGCCCGTACCCTGGAGCGCCGTTTCCATGCTCCTCCAAGATGGGACCTTGGAACTGGGGCGCTCCTCCGAACCCGTTGAAGCCGTAAGCTTCACCAAGGTCGGGTTTGGGGGCTGTCTGAACTCTATCAATGGAGCTGTTTTCGCTACTGGGGTCAGTTGAATTGCCCCATTGGTCGGTTGCGTGACTGCCATTGGATGCTGATGCTACCGTATCGTAAGATTGCTGGTGTCCATGTGAAGGATAAATGCCTTGGGTATTGTTGTGTCCATACAAAGCTGGATCCGAGTGGTTTCGAGGGCCGAAGCGACGGCTACTGCCATGTTGGTTTGAAGCATTTCCATAATTATCGATCATACTATCAGGCCTGCTATGGCTCATGCGATTGCCATAGTAGCCTCCACCATAAACCGACGATCGTTGCGGAGCCTGGTAGCCTAGGTATTGAAACAAGTAAGCTATTTTAGCTCGAGGCATGTAAGATAAGCCATCCGGGAGATCGCCGTGGCCAAGTAAGCTATCTCCGAGAAAAAAAGAAAGGCAAAAAAAAAAAGGAAAGGTCCAACGCGCGGCCCTCGGGTGCGGATGGACTTGGCAGGCTGAGATGGAAATTTGGCTCTTGTTTCACGAGGTATGCACCACACGGGTATAGGAAAAAGCCCACCGCTCAAAAAACGCACCACGAAACGTAACGTTTTGAATCATCTCACCTGAGAAATAGCCACTTCGACGATTGTTCTGAGGACTCATAGGATTCGTTGACTCTGTTGTAAACGCCAATCAGCATTATAATTGGCCGACTTGTCATGTGTAGGCAGTATATTGTACCAGCTCTAAACGAGGCCCTCCGACTGTATGATCCATCTATGGCCGCTTCAAAGGACCGAATGGTGTCAAGTGGACGTTCCATACGTGGTCGTGTGGGATTGGATAGATCGGGATCAGCTGTCAAGGCATCAGAGACACTCGTTTCACTAAGTTCTTGGGCATTTCCCACTGATGACGTTTCCATCTGCATCGCGGTGCTCAAGATTTCGAATGGATTCGATCGTGGTAGCCTCGAGGGTGTTCCGAGTCGCTGGTCAATCTTAGCAAAGGTCTTGGATTTCTTCGCCTCCGATTTAGCACACGTACCAGGCTGCGCTTCTTGTATAGCTTTGGTCGGATCAGCCTTGGTGTTGATATGGAATGCGGCCTTCTCTTTAGCAGTCTCAGCGGCATCAACCTTGGGGATCGATCCACTGCTGGTCTTTCTGGATTTCCCCGTAAAACTCAGCATTGAGCTTCTGCGGTTTCTAGCCATCGTAGGAAGGGCGCGGGCGGGCGCCTTATGGATAAGTGTGAGTCGCGGAAGTGAAGAAGGAATCTAGGTGTTTGGAAGCTTGGGAGCCGAATCGGACAGTTGGGCAGCTTTATTGTAGCGACAGGATGAGATGAGCGGTTCAGCCTTTGGAATTACGAAACAGCCGTCGATCCGCCGTTTTGGGGCAGTGTTGAGGCTGCTTCAAGCGAATGTCAATTTTGTGGATAGAATGGACGACGTAAGTAATGAGGTGGAAATGCTACGAGTCAAAGTCGTGGGTATGTGATAGCTGTACAGAGAGAATAGAAGCGAATGTAAAGATGAAGGACACAGCTCCGGGCTGGGACTGGGAGGCTGGCGACGATAAGACGTGGTGACTGGTGAGACCCTGGCTCGTTTGGTCTGGCCGAGAAAACTTTGGTTTATCGAAACTACCGTACTTAGTGCAAAGTCAACCGAAGCGTGCATCCACTAGTAGCCTGACAGCTTATGATTTGCTCTCCATCACCACATTGCTCGTTGGTGACATCTCTTGCATTCAATCACAACTCTATCACTGGACGCTCATCACCGTCAGTATTTTCCTTGCATGTATGCTCCGTAGCTCGGTCCAAATTCCAAATCCTCAAGGTTAGAAGACACCCTTTTCAACACCTCCGAGCTGTAGGTTTTTAAGCGGACGCATATGGCCATCATCATCATCGTCACATACTTGACATACAAAATGCTTGCCTTCGAACAGGTAGCTCGATTCGAGCAAGCTACGCTACAAGTCTGTTTTTAGGAGCTACATATCGTAGCCTTCAGCTTTCTCCCTTCTCTTCAATGCGGCCAGCAGCAGCCTCTCCTGGTGGCCCAATGAATCACTAAATCGAGGGCGGGAACAGCATCACTCCATATAGTCGAGGCACGAGTGGCTTTGGTTGAAGGGTTTGTCGAAAATGTGGTTTTACAACGCCAGAGCTAGCTAACGACCTGTTTCAGAAAGTGGATGTGATACGGTTACGCATACCATGTGGGCATACCATTGCCCTAGATCAGTCCGATCTTTGTAGGCCAATTTCTCACCCAGGAAAAGCTGCAAAAGTATCGATGATCTGCCAAAAATGTGTCAGTGCAGGAACAAGTGAAGCACACGTAGCAGCTTTTGGATCATCTGATTTCCCAATCTTGACCAAGCTATCTGTAAATCGGCAATGAGCCCCACAAACGGTGCACCACCAAATTTCCACCTAGTCCCTGGGATTGTATTTCGCTGGAAACCATCAGCACAGTCTTGCACAATATTTCCATGTGCTACCGGTTACTCAATTCTCCTCACTAATGAATCAGATGCTGGCGTCTGTTATCATGATACTTAAGTTAGCCTCCTAGTCGTGACTTCTCTTGTGGCATTCGCATCCTTCAATTTGTAGCAGCACCGAGACGCAAATGTTCCGAGGTCGACGGCAGTGAGTTGGGGGTGGGTTGCTGGAATTCACTCAAGTTCACATTCAGCGAAACACACTGATCTAGGTGTATACTCTATATGTACTTGGAGGCTACATTTTTGGGGTCTACTAGCAGCGATTTCAGCTAATCACAGGTGAACAAGACAGCTTGATCTGAGGGGTTGGCGGTATGTTATCATGAACATAAAACGATTGTATATGTTGCTCGTAAGAATTCTTCATGTCGACTTTACTATATCCAGCTCAAAGCCTCAGGGTAGAGCACCTGAAGTAAAGTAAGCCCGCTCCCAACGCCGAAGTCGGAGCCTGTCCACATTTATCTTAGCACTGGGGTTGGGGTCATGTCCATGTCCGCTCTATTATATGGGTTACGGATTATGGATTATTGTCGGGAGAGACGGACAAAGGTTGGCCTAAATTTATGATGCCTTCATGTGAGAAGAGCCAGTTCCGGCATGGGCGTGGGCCCGGTGGAGTTGTGAACCCGGAAGCAAGTGCCGGTTATGTTACAGCGGTAGATTAGATTACTACTAGACCAAGGTAAGGTAGATAGGGCTGTCCTTTCTGGCATGAATATGATCCATGGAGTGTCAAGAGCATATGTACCACGGTGCAACCAAGGGGCTTTGGGCTTTGGATCCGTCAACAAGACGGTGCTGTGGGTGAAAAAGGGCTGGCTGGACCTCGGGATTCTGCACGATATGCGGACAACATCCGCAGCATCCCGCCTGACGGCTACCGACAGTGCCCATGAAATTATCAGTGTGAGTACCTCAGTACCTCATATACTATCGTGCGACTAGTGGGTTAGACAGTAGGTAGGTAAGGTAGGTACTTTTAAGGTACAAGTAGGTAAAGTACTCTAGACAGGAAAGGGTAATTTTACCAACGGCAACAGCGGCTGGATTCCAAGTAGTCATCATTTAGTATCATTTAGTGCTGGATTACTAAAACTTGAGTGAAGCATATCTATCTTGCCCTGTACCACCAAGCTTGACTTGACATTTACTCCTCACAACAACTAACAACTGACACCTAATCACTCTCTTCCTCTTCAATCCCCCAACTCCATTAATCCCACACTCAACATGGCCGATACAATGATCCATCCGGATGAGCCTGAAGACGCTGGGTAAATATCATCTCTATCCGTGAAAAGACGTCACCTTTGTCAGACGTTGGCTGATCAACCATCTCAATTGCAGTACTGTCGAGCTCAAGGATAATACCATCATAGTAGTTCTGGGAGCGTCAGGCGATCTTGCAAAGAAGAAGACAGTGCGCATGCAATTCTTGTTGGGAAGTACAGTCAATGCTGACTTAATAAACACAGTTCCCAGCTTTGTTTGGTCTGGTTGGTCATCTCCCTCTACTAACTTTCTGGGACATTGACTTACGCACTTTAGTACCGCAATCGATTCCTCCCCAAAGACATTAGAATTGTCGGCTATGCAAGGACAAAGATGGACCACGAAGAGTATCTCAAGAGGGTCAAGTCACACATCAAGGTACCGACCAAGGAGATGGAGGAGCAACTAGAAGAATTTTGCAAGATATGTACATATGTTTCTGGTCAGTATGACCAGGACGAACCATTCAAGGTCCTGAACGAACATCTGGAAGGGATCGAGAAAGGTCGAGAGGAGCAAAACCGCGTATTCTACATGGCGCTCCCGCCTAGCGTCTTCATTACAGTCTCGCAGCATCTCAAGCGGAACTGCTATCCCAAAAAAGGTATATCACGTATCGTCGTGGAGAAGCCTTTCGGCAAAGATCTGGGTAGCTCGCGAGAGCTTCAAAAGGCCCTTGAGCCAGATTGGAAAGAGGAGGAGATCTTCCGGATCGATCATTACCTGGGGAAAGAGATGGTGAAGAATATCCTAATTCTGCGATTCGGCAATGAGTTCTTTGGTGCTACATGGAACCGCAATCACATTGACAATGTTCAGATATCTTTCAAAGAGCCATTCGGTACTGAAGGCAGAGGAGGATACTTTGACGAATTCGGAATTGTGCGAGATGTTATGCAAAATCATCTGCTACAGGTGCTGACGTTGCTTGCTATGGAGAGGCCAATCTCGTTCTCGTCAGAAGATATTCGCGATGAGAAAGTCCGAGTCCTGCGTGGCATCCCTAACATTGAGCCAAAGAACGTCATAATTGGCCAATATGGCAAGTCTTTGGATGGTAACAAGCCTGCATACAAGGAGGACGACACGGTGCCAAAAGAGTCGCGATGCCCCACGTTCTGTGCCATGGTCGCATACATCAAGAATGAGAGATGGGATGGTGTACCGTTCATACTCAAGGCTGGCAAGGGTAAGTCCCACAATGCGTATACTGCTCACCTTCTGACACGGACCAAACACAGCTCTCAATGAGCAAAAGACTGAAATCCGGATTCAATTCAAAGATGTTACCTCTGGCATCTTCAAAGACATTCCACGTAACGAGCTTGTCATTCGAGTACAGCCGAATGAATCGGTGTACATCAAAATGAACTCGAAGCTGCCTGGCTTAAGTATGCAAACGGTGGCAACGGAACTGGATCTGACCTACCGGCGCCGCTTCTCAGATCTCAAGATCCCGGAAGCTTATGAGTCTTTAATCCTTGATGCACTCAAAGGGGATCATTCAAACTTTGTCCGTGACGACGAGCTGGACGCTAGCTGGAGGATTTTTACGCCTTTATTGCACTACCTGGACGGGAATAAAGAGATAACTCCAATGGAGTATCCCTATGGTACGTGAAGAAGCAGGACTCAAGGATGCAGGAGGCTAATACAATGCTAGGCTCACGCGGTCCAGCAGTCCTAGATGATTTCACATCTTCTTACGGATACAAGTTTTCCGACCCAGCCGGCTACCAGTGGGGCGGAGCTCAGAATGAAGCTAACAAGCTGTGAATAAAGCACACGCAGTGCGTCAGAGGTCCTGTCAGAGGTCCCGTCAGTTGCGTGCTTGTATTTATGAAGGTGTAGTAGATCTCGGGAGCCTGGCCACGATATTTTAGATAGCGCTTGAGTGAAGGAATACATGCCTTGACAAAGGCGGTTGCTTTGAGCATTGCGATGTGAGCATCCAAGTGTGACGGAGAACTCACTAGACTCTGCTACAGGACATGGACCGTGAGTCTAAAGTAGCTCATATTCAGCTGGTTCTCTAGTCATGCCAAGCTTCCATCCGGATATCTTTCCGTGAGCTTCATGCTCAACGCCGTCGCTATGTGTCATGTATGCATCTCTGTCATTAGCTGAATCCTGCTTACTGAGAGGCAGCCCCACCCCTCAGGCTTTGCCCTTCACCGCTCATTAAATCTCCCACCCCACCATTCCATCTTCCCCCATCTTGACTGCTTCCGCTGCCCACATTACCCAACCCCTTCTGTGCCTTAACCTCAAGACCTGCGTATAGAATCCCCATCCTCAGCAAGCGTAGATGGGCTGTCCGCTCATATTCTTCCGCAGTCGCTAACGCCTCGACATGCACTTCGCTTCTGTGGTCTACTTTTCTTGCCAGTAGTACGCGATCCACGAGGTCAAGGCGGGCGTCAAGATTGCCGCGCCTGATCATCTGTGTAAGTTCGAATTCGATAGTAGGCTCATCGGTATTAAATGCCAATGCAAGGGCTGAGAATGTGACACAAGAGAAAGGGATAAAGTATTGCTGTATAGCTTTACTGCGGATTTCGTAATAGAGCTGGTGAATGTGGCGTTGAAGGTAGATGTCAAGGAGATAGTCTGCTTTGTATGAGTCTAGAATTGACAAACAAGCCGAGTATTTTGAGGAGACGAAGTAGGATATGGCGCGGCGGATATGAGGCTCGAGTTCGAGGTAATTGCGGAAGTCAGAATTGTCAAGCACTTGCATCTGAAGCTCGTCACGGGTCATGGAGGCGAGGGCGCAGAGGCCGCCGTAGACCGCGATATCGTTAGGGGTCAAAATTTCGTTGTAGGACTCTTCGTCCGCTGGATCATCGAGTTTAGCTTGTGACATCCTAGGATTCGTGCTCAAGAATTCTTCGGCAGCGTCCTTGAACTTCGCTTGGGCTAAGTATGTGAGTCCCGAGGCAGCGGTCAGCTTGGCGGAGTTCTTATCGGCTTCAGGATACTTTTGACTGCCTGATTGACCTCGTATACGTTGGACGTGGTTTTGAGCAGCGAACCAGCTGTGCTGGTCAATGCAGATGTTGATGAGATGCATGTTCATAATCACAATGTGGGAATTCGTGGTACAGAAATCACGCATTTGAGAGTAGGCTTTATTGGACTTTGAAAGTTCACCAATGTGGTGGTAGTGGTGGCCGAGGTCATCATACCCCATCTTCCAAGAGAGAAATTAGCTGACGAGCTTGTAGTTGTACGACAGATAGCATACCCTTATGCTCTCCTTGATCAGATTGTTTTTGTAGCCCTTCAGCTCCAACTCCATCTTGTCGGTTGCGCTTTTCACATGCTTCTTCGTCCTGTCAACCCAGTCCAAGTCCGGGGTAGCGTCGGCATCGCTAGGGGCAATTTCGCGAAGGTATGCCACAGCATTCTCGTAGCGGTGAATATCAGTCCCTTTCTTGGCTTCAGCAATGGCTGCTTTCAGTGCTTCCAAGTAGAGATACGACGAAGAGGTTCCAATGAGGAGCAGTCGTTCGAAGCGTGTCCGGCCTGTTGAAGCAGTCAGAAGTCCGGTTGTCACGAAAGGTAGAAAACACATGACGCCTTTCACCTCTGTAATTCGCAATGTAAGCGTCGAGATCAAGCTTCGGTGGTTCTATAAGAAGGTCAGCCACTCTTTTGAATGAGCGAAGGCGCGAGTCTCGGTCACTGACCGTCTACAATGATTCGTCCAGCTCGACGAGCTTTAGCAAAGTACTGGGGTTCGGCTTGGACAGTCATGACTGTTCCAGTTGCAGTATCTTAACGGGAGTTCTCATTCGTCGTTTGAAGACGTAGTAGCCGCAAATGACAGTGTCGATAAGGTACCTTGTGTATGCTCCAACTTTTGCAGTCCGATTGTCAAGGAAGAAGTTTCGAAGCGCCAAATAAGTACGGTGGTACGAGGGTAGAGTACGTGTGTACTGTACTTACCTTAGGTATTACCTTAGTATTTTATTTAGGGTTCGGCTCACCCTCGGTACAACCGGCTAAACTAAATGCCGATTATACCCTCTCGAGCCTCTCTCTCTGTATGAGGCACGGGGTAAGATACTTGTACGTGGTGTTTTTAGCTACTTCTTCTCCGTCTTTTCCTCCTTCTTCGTCTTCCTACATCACAGCCATGCGCATGCGCCTGTCAAATACGACTACGTACAGCTCCTTGAATCATGCCAAATAGTTTGAAGCGTCCGATCAAGAGCAGACTGTCTTTCTGCTCTCCAAGATGCTTCTCAGGGTGCCAAGATAGAATACAGGGCAGGGGACTCTATGCCACCCCTTCCAAACATACCTTATATTGACACAATAGTAGCGGGCGATCGCGTCCTTTTGCAATTGAAAGGGAGAGATCCCTTCATGACTAAAAGGCTTCGTCAAGATGGAAAGACGAATCTGCAGCAGTAAGATGCCTTTCTGGAGCCACTCTCTGCACATCTATCCTACATATTGAGCGGCAAGGCTTTTCGTGGAAATTGGAAAAATCCCAGAATTCACTTCCGTGCTGAGGTCCGATATGAAGAGAGATACACTGACTTCGGCATGACTTAGTGGCGACATTTTGCACAGTGAAATTATTGGCAAAAACACAAGAGACTTAGTGAAGAGTAGCAGAGGAGCGGACCTTAGAGTCTACCTCCCTACCTTGGCTGAATATGTCACAATGGCTCCTCGTATTGTGACTCCCGTAAGCCTACTTTGCTACTCGTGACGTGTATGCGGCTTATTTCTCTCACCAGTAGATCTACCCCGCCGACGCCAATCTCATAACGTCATTGCTCGATATCCACGCCAATCCTTCACCTTCGTTCCAAGGGCCTCCATCGTTGGAGATTCTCGAAGCAGGCACCGGGCAAGGAGCGTTAACGTTGTTCCTCGCCAGAGCTATCCATGCTGCAAATGCTTTCCGACCCAAACCTGACAGGCCCAGTTGTGAAGCACAAGAAGGTTCTCAGTTGGCGTCCCAACCTCAACCCGGTGCCCTAAGTCCCCAGAGGTCCCCAGGACAGGATGACCATTTGGAATCACAATCAAAGTACTTCTATAAACACAGGAATGACAACCGGCAGGCGGTTATCCACACTGTAGACGTATCTCGAAAACATTCCAAACATGCAGAGCAGGTTGTAAGTGGCTTTCGGCAGGGCCTTTACACTGATGATATTATCTTCCACGTCGGTAACGTTTCCGAGTGGATGGATGAACAGGTCTCAGATCGCGGACTGGGGACTGAAAAGGCGTTTCTGTCACACGTTGTGCTGGACATGCCTTCTGCATCCTTTCATGTCGAAAAAGCAGCCTCGATACTGCATACTAATGGTAGCCTTCTTGCCTTCAATCCCAGCATCACGCAGATCATTTCTATCATTACAGTCATCAAGCAACTCCGTCTTCCTTTGGTCCTTAGCAGTGTTCTCGAGCTTGGACTAAATTCGGGAGGCAGGGACTGGGATGTACGTACGATTATACCAAGGGCGCTGACGAGGAAGGCAGAAGCTCATATGCGGGAGGACGATGCTTCAAGGAGCGCGGACCAGGGTTCAAATGACGGCACATCGGCCGATCCCGCTGAATCAGATACCGCCGACGAAGACAACGACGAAGACAAAGACAAAGAGCCAGTCTACGATCAAGTGACCGTTTGCAGACCTAAAAGTGGTTATCGAGTGGCAGGTGGAGGTTTTCTTGGTGTGTGGACAAAGATGAAGCATTGATGGCCACTAGGAAGTCTTGAGGCCATGGTGGCCATAAAGGTCTGGACGACCAGATAGATCTCTCTACCTGCTCATCAAGTGTCGAGTCTCGCTCACCTCGGGGCCAAAATTCAACAAATTAGAATGTTGAAGCCACGGAAAATGGCTAAGTCACTTGAATGACCTCCTCAAATGGAGCTTCCGTTTCGTAAAAGCACTTCTTATATGCTGTCCATGTTAGGTCGTGTGAAGCCGAGTTCCCGATTGATTCAGCCTGCTTTTGGCAGTGAAGTTGGCCATCAAGTAAAATCCCGAGGGTAAGAATGCTGCTTCTAGTTTCAAGAATTCACACAACGTAAAGGCCGTGCTGATAGTCTCAGAAGTAGGAAACTAATTGTCAAAGAATAGTCACAGCTTGCTCTGCGGCTTTGGCTCGCCTTGCGCCCTTTGAATGATCCAATCCGCAACGTCGTTCGCAAAAGTCATCTTGTCCTCCCCTGGCTCAGTGTGTAGTTTGTGGAACCATCCCGGATATCTGAAAGCTTTTAAAGTCAGCATATCTAACAGAGAGGCACATTTCGTCTCCCCAACCCCCCCGGGCGGAGGGGCGAAAGTGTAACACTAAGTTGAGACACTCGCAGTTCCTGTGCATTCTTGGACCAGAGAAATGGATATGGAGAGCGCTTACTCCTTGAATCCCTTATCTTTTACCTTCAACCGTCCAAACCACCGCTTGGTAGTCTCAAAATCAGTAATCCGATCTCCACTCCCATGCCCTATCCAAAAACTCTGCTCGTCTTCTACGACCACCCTGTCACAATTCAACTCATTTCCCCTGTCTACCATCCCGACTAGCCCCTGTAAAGTTCCCGTATCGTGACAGAGTTTGTCATCCTCCCACTAGTATTTCTCCAAGTCAGCAGATCATTTTAAGGAAAAATCCACAAAAAACGCATGATCTGATAGGTTGGAAGGAACGTAACAAATGAAGTGCCTGCGATTCCGATAATGGATTTACGAGGAGCCGGTCCTGAGGATTTAGATGGCAACCCTCATTTATTACGGACAAAGAAGCCAGATGGAAGCTTGGAGCCAGCAAGTCTGGCGTTACCTGAACAGGATCTGCCTTTTGAACTGTATGATAACCGGAAGAGAGCTTCCGAGGCTTTGGTGCCAACCAGATTGCACAAGCTGTGGGTGTGCTGTCTGATTGATCTGATGAACCTCAAAGATTCTTATAGCTTTCTCCGGCCAGATTCAGGACTCAAGCCGAATTGTCGTCATAGCGCTTCTTTGCATCTCGAAGAACTCCGAAGAAAAAAAAAACCATGCTGACCTCCTTGCACACTCTCGCGTCCCTGCAAAGCCATTCGGACTGCAGCTTCTGCACCCTGATTCATGATCCTAGAGTCAGTATCATCCGTTTGAGAGTGTATACTGAGCCTTGAAACTTGTCATAAGAACACGAACACCCATAATTTCCCAAGAGTCAAGATTCCGTCCAAGAGGAAAATTGGATACCAAAACCACGCACATTTGCTTCTTTGGTAACACTTTCGCTGCCAACCTGCCGGCTATTTCGATAGCACGACTAGGTTGTGCAGACGGGTGGAGGGCTAGGTATGGGCTTTCAGCCAAATAGCCCCTTATCTTAGATCGCATATCCGAGGGACCACGAGCTACCCACTTACGCACAACTCGGATTCAGCATTACTTCTCCGAGGCAAGAATCAGAAAGGTGAGACACTTCTTTAGAGCAAAAAACCTTTCCTCCCCTGCAACGTGTCTTGCGACCCAAGTCCTGGTCCCACGTAGCACGGTGATACTCTGAATGTACGAACCTGAAGCACTTCTGCACCCCCCATTGAGTGGCCCATCAAGAAGACGGGGACGGACGTTGATACAGCTATCGCAAGAAGCGATTTGACAATCGAGCTTATGTCATTGAGTACCGTCATCGTAGGCCCAGTGAGGCCCTTCTGAGAGGATGGCTACGCAGAAACAGAGCGTCCCCAGCCTCGTTGATCAAAGGCATACGTTCTGCATTCAGATTTAATGTCAGAATTGCCTGTCTTGAACGGGATCTGTATTCAACGAGGTCAGAATTCTCAGAGCTGCTTAGGCAATGCTGGGCTTAGTGGCAATCTCCGTCTCCGGCAGAGTCATCAATACTCCTAAAGCCAACCATTCAGACCAGGCGGATAAAACGATATCTAACCAGAGCACTCTTACAAATGAGAAGGACCAGCTTACAACTTGGATGCGCGCTATTCGTTTAGGCAGAGTACCTGATTGCTCAAAATGCCCTTTGGATTGGCAAGAATGTGGCTTGGAAAAATCTTACCGGATGCCGCGAGGTGCAAGGGTGGGAAAAAGAGTGTAGTAACAATTTATATGATCGGAAAAGCCATGGACGAAGAGCAACAGAGCGCGAGGAGCTTCTGTGGGCTAAGTAATTGTGAGAAGTTGACGTAAGGGTAGTGGGTGTTAGAGGATTGGACGGATATTGACTGACTATCCACATCTTTGTGTATAACTTGTGGTCATCGGGCAGTGCATGCCTTGGTGCTCTCCGAGTCAGCATAACCTTTTGGGCCCAGATTTGGGTTTCAGGACACGTCTAGAGACTCCAAACTACTCGAAACATGTGCACAAGTAGACATAACTCACCAACTCTCCTCTGTCGTATAAGAGGCCATTGTATGCCTGGCAATGTTCTTCACCCCTTGAACGTCGCGAGTCGGTTGGTGTCCTGATAGAGTAGGGCTGAAGACGCCAAGGCCTCCATCTCACCTCGTCAGTGGCTCTAGAGTAGGGAGTAAGGTACTCCATCTTACGATATGACTCAATCAGTTCTGCGTCAACAGGTAATCAATATCTACAAAGGTGAGCCCAACTGCTCCTCTTCTGACTTGCCCAATGCAATGCAGACCGTCGACTGAGGGAGATTACTGCTAAAGCCAAGTCGTTGGAATCCGTAGAGTTACTGAACTTGGGCAAGGATTATCCTCTTGGTAAGGCCGTTTTCCAATTGTTTTCCTTTTGCTTTCCGTTCTGTTCGACTCTGCTTTTCCAGTCGCGAGACATGCCGCATTTTCCTACCCTCTCAGTGCCTCTTTACTTCCGTTACATGTTTATCATCGATTGATATATAAAGGGATGGGAATGCTGATTCCGAAATGCACTAGGCTATAAGTACTTCCAAACTCGCCTGCACGAAGCATTCGCCAGTCGGGCTAGTTTGCAGGATAAAAAAAAGATCAGGGAGGCAATCGAAAGGGCTGAATATGTGAAGAAAGAGATTGAGGCACTGTAAGCGTGTGCTTGTCCGCGCCGGAACAGGCTGTTTACAATCAACTGTCCAGTCACTATTTGAAGCGATACAGAGCGCTACGCAAGCGCTACGATTAATTGCAAGCCCACCGCTCGTTCTCGAAACAGTCCGTATTCATGTTGGCCCACCGTCTGTCAAATCCATCTCGTTTCTTACCCCTTGCATTGATCGAAAGCGGTGCCATGCTTCTAACAAATTCAATTATAATGCTTACACCTGTGCGCCTCAGCGCCGCTTGGTCTGGTGCCAGAGATGGATATTTCTGGGCCGCTATCGAGGCTCCAGATACACCCGTCCTCTTCACAGATCTCCTCGTCCTGCTCGGCTCAATATAGATGTTTCCATTCTCCCTGCGCGTGGGCCCGGAAGGAATTGCAGTCCTTCGAAATCAAGTCTCACTATAAGCATGTGGCCTACAAGAGGAGTCCGAGCTTATGAGGGCGCCGTGAGCCGCAGCGACATTCTGTTCACACAGAGCTTCTTCCAATCTTGGACATGCTAGTTCTCGGCATTTACCAATGGGTTGGTCGCACTTATGGTGCAGGTTGCAGCAGTTTTGCATGTTTTGTAGGATTGTCTTGAATCTCCTGTACTTGAACAAGTGCAGACTCGTCGCACAGATGTCGGAAAGAGTCATCGAACGGGGACGATGAGTCTCTCTGAAGTCACACGACGGTGAAAATTAGGAAACAATCGCTATGTGTATACCTCCGTACTTATTGAGCCATTCGGCACCGTGGATTAATGCCATGCCGGGTCCACACGTATTTACTCCTCCGTGCTACACTGTCAGCAAGAAAGTATAGATATCTAGATGTCCGAGTGATTAATAAGGTACCATGAGTACCCTATGGTACTCGTACCTCATGGCATATCTCCTCGGTCTGTCAGGCACGCCGCACGAGGGGCCCTCGGGGCCGGACAGCGCTAGGGCGGGTAGCTCCGCGCTACAAAGCAGAATGCGGCGGAACGAGGGAAGCTTTAACCTCTTTTCGCAAGGCCAAGGGCCAAGTGGTGAAGGACTGAAGGACTGAAGGACTGCTGCAGCGTTTTCGTTCCCTTCAGCCTTCAGCGAAACAACAGCTACGGTACCATTCATCATTATTGCATTAAGGTAGTTCAAATACGCCTCAACATTGTCACAAACAAGAGCCGACTTCATCCTTGAGACGTTTGCCATAGCATCCTCTTCTCCCTCGAGATACAAGCCGTTGGCACCGCTGTCACGGATTCACTGCTAACGCGCATCACACCAGCGACACAACCTCACGCTTCCGCGGCTGCGAAGTAGGTAGACAGACCAAAATCACTTGTATCAACTAGCCTTGTTGTTCATCCCCCTAATTCGCAGCAATTATTCCAACCGGAACCTCCTCTGGAAAATACAACATCCTCAATTCACATTCTAAAGACTGGTCGACAACCCATCGAGCCTGATCCTAAGCACCCAAACTGTCTCCTATGCCTATGATCGAACGAACACCATCACGCAGAGCTACCTCCTTCCTCGTGTACCTGACCACAACGTGACCTCTGTGGTCTCTTTTTCGGTCCACGTTGTTAGATGGCAGAAGGAGCACACCGGTTCCCTGGAGCCGGACCATTTTATTATAACCAATATAATCAACCAAACCACCACCCTCGTCATTTAGCCCGATCCGGCTCCCCAGTGAACAGTGGCAGAGGTAGCTACGCCAATGACACCCCTTCGCCCTCTCGCTCGCCTGTATCCCAAGCCTCCTCTCACATTCCGTATGCGATGTATAGTCAGGGTCAGCACGTCATGATGAACGGTGGACAGCATACAAGATTTATGCAGCCAGGCGCAAACCACAAGTATCAACATCAATCCTACCAGCAGCATCACGGTCAACAGACCAATCACCACCCGCAAAACCAAAACGGTGGTCAAGGCATGGGCCACCAACATACATTCTCGTCGGGAGCGTTATCAAACGCCACTCCTCACTTTACTCCCAGCAGCCTTCACAACGGCAATCCAAGCAATTCTCAGGTTGGGGGAATCAATGATAATTTCGTACCAAACCAACAATGGCAACGTCAGATGCAGCTCGCTGCAGAATCAAGACAAGCGCAATCGGCGCCGCACCATCATTGTAAGAAAGATGGAGTAATATCGCGAGTGAGCAAAGCCGTGGAGCAAACGCCCACCGAAGAAGCAGCTGAAGAGGTCGAAGAAGAGCGCAATCGGGCCATTACTGTTGGGGAGATCTCAAGACAGGATTGGGACTCGTTAGATTGTAGCGGTCAAGGTATGAGGGCGATCTCAGCATCCATCTTCGCCTACAAGTTCCTCAAGAAACTGTACCTCGACCACAATCGGCTCTCACGCTTGGACCCCGTTATTGGTCATCTGAGGAACCTGACGCATCTGGATATCTCAAGCAACCAAATTATGGAACTGCCAGAAGAGATCGGCATGCTCGTCAATTTGAAGGAACTTTTGGTGTTTGACAACAACCTGCAAACGCTTCCTTACGAGGTGGGATATCTGTTCAAGCTAGAGACGCTAGGAATAGATGGAAATCCCTTGGATGAGGATCTTAAGGAGCACCTCGTGCACCATGGGACAAAGTCATTGGTTACTCATCTAAGGGAAAATGCTGCACGTATGAAATTTCCTTTCCATGAGAGGTGTGCGATAGCCCGCTCTAGGAGTAGTTGGACTGACTGATCTGTAGCTGGGACCCCTCCCAACGAGCGACCCCGTGTGGAGATTGATACGTCTCCTGCCTCAGAAATTCTAAGTGTTCTTTCATACAACATACTTTGCGATAAATACGCCACAAAATCGCATTATGGTTATACGCCTTCTGACGTGCTTTCTTGGGATTTTAGAAGGGAGGTCATTCTCAACGAACTCAAAGATCATGATGCGGACATCGTTTGCCTGCAAGAAGTTGATCGCGAAAGTTTCGACGAATATTTTCGCCGCGAGCTTGCTGTCAATGACTATCGTGGAGTATTTTGGCCGAAGACTAGGGCAAAGACTATGGCGGAAAAGGATGCTAAGTTGGTCGATGGATGTGCAACATTTTACAAAGGAAGTAAATATATCTGTCTTGACAAAATTCTTGTCGATTTTGCAAATACAGCCATCAACCGTCCAGACATGAAAGGCGAGCACGATACTTTCAATCGTGTCATGCCTAGAGATCACGTCGCCGTGGTAACATTTCTTGAGAATAGGATGACTGGATCCAGGTTGATTGTCGGAAATGCCCACATATTCTGGGACCCTGCGTATGAAGATGTCAAGGTGGTACAAGTGGCGATTCTTCTCGAGCAAATATCGAAGCAGGCAGAAAAGTGGGCAAAGTATCCCCCATGTACCGACAAGGCAGCTTTCCGCCATTCCGAGGTCGACGGCCAAGGCAACCCAGATACTACAGATGAGCCCGTTCCTGAGCCCAGTCCCTCCCTCGAATATTCCAACGGACCTCAGATACCGCTCATAATATGTGGAGATTTCAACGCTGCTACTGGAAGTGGGATCTACGATCTCATCACGCGTGGTAGCTTGCCTGGTAATCATCCGGATTTGGGGAATCGCGGCTACGGTAGTTTTACACGCGAGGGAATGGCCCACCCGTTCAAGCTCAAGTCTGCGTATAGTACGAAGGCGGAGCTGAGCTTCACCAATTACACGCCGAGCTTCGTCGGAGTGATTGATTACATTTGGTACTCGACCAACGCACTGCAGGTCCGACATCTCCTTGGAAGTGTCGACCAAGAGTATCTCCGGAAAGTGCCAGGCTTTCCCAACCATCACTTCCCGAGTGACCACCTAGCACTCAAAGCAGAATTCTCGGTCAAGCAGCGCAGAGAAAACTAGGGTACAGAGAGGGTGCAGCGGAGAATGGGAGCGGAGTAATTGACTAGATTTCAATCTGCTTAAATCTAGATAGATGTCCTGGCTTGGAAATGACACAAACACGGCGTTGAGTGATCGCTCAAGGGGAGGACAGGTTTCGGGGGCGACTTTGGGTTCTTCTTCTTTACAGGCATCGAGGATTTCAATTTCGGTATGATCATGCATGCTATGTTAGGGGTTCAGGGTACCTTGAGGAAATGCTTGTGCTTTCCCATGAGCCTGGTCGCGGGGTCGATGTAGTCGAAGGATACTCGTAGGCTTCGCTACAAGATACCTTTGTCCTTACAATATCTGTGCAGCACCTGTCATTATTCCCATTCGATTTGGCGGGCCTCGGGCTTGTTGCCTTTTCGTTTAGGTTGTCCTGAGTATTGGCCGTCGGCATCGAAAACAGGGAATAGGGCAATGCAAACATGCTGCAAACATCCAACAGATATGCGCATCGAATTATTGGGCCTCGTGAGGAAGGGTAATTGCGCAAAATTGGTAGCGGCGCGTCGTAGGGCGCATGTACTCTATTCAGCCGCACCGTTGGGGAAGAGCAAGGTGTGTGGGGGTTCAGGGGGAGACATGGAAGGAGGATGGAAGAAATGGTCGAATGCAAGCATGAGGCAGTGAAGGATGGGTATGTAATAGAAATACCCGGATTGCCAGCTCTTTGGGCATGAATGAAGGTTTGAGAGACAAGGTTGAACCGTTGGGATGCAGGTAAAGGAGACGGGGTGCAGAGGGGTCGAAGGATGTGCAAGAGCTTGTTCCCGGCCAGTTGCATGGTCGGTCAAGCATGTGGCGACATGAGCTTGGGGCTACATATGTAAGACGAGGCTGGTGTCGCAAGAAAGAAGTAGATGGCGCCTTTTAAGCCGAAGACACCACACGTATTATGCCCGAGCTTGGAGCCGGAGGGGGTGGAAAGGGACGGTGGGGTTATGAGAGAAGACGAGGAATGATAGATATCAAGCCAAGGTCTGTCTACACAGGACCATAGTCGAAGAAATCTGTAATCTGGACGTAGTACTCGTAAGTGCAGGATGGATGCGTGTAAAAAGCGTTCAGAGGTTGGGATGTGTGGGGGGAAGAGGAAAGGATTATTTCCCCGCGCCGCCGCGCAAGACGAAATGATAAGTACGTAGTGGCATAAGTAGTTAGGTATGGGTAATAATGAATGAATTGATTCATTTAATTAATTAAGGTAATGAATTACCGGCCTCTTCTGACGAATCCGAAGAGGCTTCTGGAAGGTGTTGAGAAGAATGGTGTGTATTTGTTCCATGGCTTCCTTTTGTTCCTTTTGTTCCTTTTGTTCCTTCTACCTCCAGGCTAGACCATGCCCACCGCCCAACCCCCCGGGCGCCCAGGCAAATCATGACGATGGGCCCACGCCCACGCCCACGCCCACGAATAATCAACAATAATCATAATGGCATAATGGCATCAACGAATGGCACCAATGGCGCCAAATCTTGTTTGGCTCGGAAAATTCTTACTCTTTAGGCGTCAGCCGCACCACTTGTCACCTAGGCTGGCACCTCGGAAGGCTGGCTGGCAATCTGGTCGAGTAATTAGTTAATTCTTAATGCAATCAGAATCATAATTATCATCAATCATCTCAAATCGACAAATCATCCCATGTCTCTTAATCTCATCAATCATTCAGTCGTCGATAATAATAATCATCATCATCAAATTTATTTGTTTCTCCTCTCCTCTCCTTACCTTCCTTTCCTTTCCTTTTCCTGACATGAATGATCATGTGTTTACTGTTGTATTTCCCGGCATGAATGTTGCCATGAATCGTAAATCTTGAATCCCGACTCTTGCATGGGCATCGGGAACAGGTCAACACTCTTTGTACTCCCTACCTGATCAACCCCCTGACCCGTAACGTAGAATGATCAAATCATCAAATGATCAAATGCAAAAACCCATCCAATCCATCCGTAAAATCTTTTGCGAGGAGTACTTCGGTTCTACCCCAAACCCTATTTTGACCCGGTCAAGCCAACACTACCTTACTACTTTACTTTACCTTACCTTACCTTGCCTTACCTGACTCTTGCTGCATTCCTCCACTCCTCCACTCGTCCACTGCCCTGCTCATTCAATTCTCAATTCTCAA